>PVKA01007727.1:0-76464 GCA_004027165.1 Ctenomys sociabilis
CAGCTAAATACGACGACATCAAGAAGGTGGTGAAGCAGGCGTCAGATGGTCCCCTCAAAGGCATCCTGGGCTACACCGAGGACCAGGTTGTATCTTGTGACTTCAACAGGGCCACCCACACGTCCACCTTTGAGGCAGGGGCTGGCATCACCCTGAATGACCCCTTTGTCAAGCTCATTTCCTGGTATGACAATGAGTTCAGCCATAGCAACAGGGTGGTGGGCCTCATGGTCCACATGGCCTCCAAGGAATAAATGGCCCTCCCACCACAGCCCAGTGAGACCAGAGGGATGCAGAGCCCATGCTGTAGGAGTCACTGCCCTTCTCAGCCCCAACACTGAGAATCTCCCCTCACAGCTTCCATCCCAGGCCCCCTAAAAGGAGAAGGACCTCGGGAGACCTGGCTCGCTGCCATTGCACACCATCAGTAAAACCCACTGTACCCCCCCAAAAAAGCTCACAAGACCTCTATGGGATGGACTTTCTGTTTGTCCCCAGTTTATAGACGGAAGAAGCAAAGCCCCAGAGAGGCTAAGGAACTTATCAAAAATTGCAGAGCTAGAAGTGCAGTGTCAGAATTTGAACTCTAAGGATCTGGCTGCAAAGTCCCCACTCCAGACTCCTGTGTAGCTTGGGGGCACCCAGACTGACTAGCAAGCTTCAGTGAGGGTCCACAGGCTGGACCCGGGAGCCTCTGGGCTTGGCTGGGCCAAGCGGAAGGGCGAGGGCCTTTCCCTGGAATGCTCCTCCAGGTTCACGTGGGGCTGACAGCTCCCCAGGGCAGCTGCGTGCCCTTCCCATGACATCACGCTGCCTTAGGACTTTGAGGCTGAGGATTCTTGGAATGCCTGATTCACTCTGGAACAAAAATAATACTTCATATTTATAATGTGCCTTTGTTCCCCAAAGGCTTTCCCGGCTTTATTTCATCATAAGCTCAGACAAGTCTTGTGGTCCTGGCAGAAACCATCTAGAAGGTGGAAATTCACCCTAAGCTACACCTGGAGGGGGGTTGGTGTCTCCATTCTGCAGGGATGTGAGTAGCTGGCTAAGAACACCCAGCAGATTGTTGCCGGGCGAGATGGACCCAGAGCTCTGGGTTTTGAACAGGAATGAAAGCAGGGCCCAAAGTGCTTCCATCGCTCAATGAGAGTCGTAATCCTGGCTCACTGTGCTGGGCCTTGGTACTAATCCAAACTGATGACATGTCCAGAGGCCACAGCTCGGCCCTCCCTCCCCAGCAGAGCAGCCATGAAGCCCAGGGACCACCCCCAGGTCCAGCCCCCAGCCCTGTACTACAGGCCCAGCCACAGGCACCACAGATTGTGCTGGGGAAAGGATTGTTCCCAGCACAAATGGAACCCTAGGGCCACGCGTGGCTCCTGTGGTTTTGCCCAGACACTGCGGAGCCATGGCTGGAAGGCAGGCTTAGGACACAGCCCATGAAGAGCTGCCTGGGCTCCCCGCCCTGCTCTGGGCCTGCTCAGCCCTCGCCTTGGGTTCACTTGTCCAGCCCATCCTTTTGCACCAGCTATCACAGGACAGCCTCAGTCTCTCCCTGTCACTCTCTCATGCCGCTCTCACAGTGTTGAGTGAAAGCCAGGCCCGGCACATGGTTCTGTACACGCTGGCTCTGTCACCTAGGGGCAGCCCTCTGGGTGAAACGTGTTTCTTAGAAAAGCAACCTGGGAGGTCCAGACTTTCTTGGTTTAATGTCCTGACTGTGGCCATCTTGGAATCCTCAGTAGTTTTCGAGTGGGTTTCATGCATGTGGCCTGCCTTCCCTCCAAGTCCCCAGAGTAGGACAGAGTCATGAGCTCCTCTTCTTCTCCTTCATCCTCCTTATTCCTAGTTGTAGAAGGTGCCTGTTTCTGTAACTGGTGGGTGAGCATCTTCAGCTCCCACAGGTGGCAGCCTACACACAAAAGCCCTTGCTTCAGCTCTATGCCTCACCCGGAGATAGATAGATAGATAGATAGATAGATAGATAGATAGATAGATAGATAGATAGATAGATAGATAGATAGATAGATAGACAGACAGACAGACAGACAGACAGACAGACAGACAGACAGACAGACTGACTGACTGACTGACTGACTGACTGACTGACTGACTGACTGACTGACTGACTGATATTTGTCTTTTTGTGACAAGGCCTTAAACTTACAACGATCCTCAGCCTCTCCAGTGCTGAGATTACAGATGTGCACCACCAGGCCCGCCATGCACCAAAGAGATTTAAAGAGGGTTCTTCTTTAGGCTTTAGGAAAGGATGTTTTTGAGGACATCAGAGGAACACATAGGACACTAGCAGCAGAGATGGTGTGCAGCAAATACAGACTGTAATCACACTGCCACCTGGAGGGTCAGTAGTGAGATCCTGGGTAAATCAGGGCCTTGAAGTCAGGTAGGACTGGGGCAGTGCTAAGAGGCTCTTTAAGGACAACTGAGAGGCTTCTGCCATACACACATGGCCCCCCACCTTCTTTCCAACTCTTCCAGGAGCTCTGTGGCCTTGAACTAGCCCGATGATATCTAATTAACCCCCAGGTAGAGCAGACTTTCAAGGCAAGTTTAACTAATACGGCAGCCCTTCTCCTTCAATTCACTCATTCATTCTGTAGCTGGGATGAAGGGGTTTCTCTGCATGCAGACCCAGGGGGCCAGGCTGATACCTGCATGTCTATTGGGAGCTCCCTATGGCCCGAGTACACATTTGGCTCCCAAGTGTTCAATCCCGGTAGTGAAATTCTGTACCAGACTTCTTACTTGGGCCCTGGCTGGCAGAGACCTGCATCTTGAGCTCTTCACTGTCCAATTCTGAGCAATGGAAGAGTCTTAGAGCAGGTCAGAATCTATAGCATGGCTGGCCATCTGGGGCGGCGGGAGCATTCCTGGTGCCCCCTGCCCTGTCTTCTTGAGATCACTGAGAAGACTTCGTGGGGTGGACCAGCCCAAAGGGAGTGCTCAGGAAGGGTTAGATGCATGGCTGTTATTACCATCATGAAGGAGACAATGACCTTAGCAATAACAAGGTGATTCAGAATGCCCTCCAGTTCACCAAAGAGCTCGAAGACCTCAGGTAAGTGGCTGGAAAGCCCTGGGAGACGGCATTTTAGACAGCAAGGTAGAACAGAAACATAGAGCTGAGTTCCAGCACAGCCCTCGCTGCTAGCTAGCTGGTCTGACACTTGGTTTTCTTAGGTGTAAAACTGTCAGGTAAGGGAGCTGGGGAGGTAGCTCAGCAGAATAAGCACCTGCCTCTCAAGCACAAGGTCCTGAGTTTGATTCCTGGTACTACAAAAAAAAAAAAAAAAAAACACCTGTCAGGTGATAGCGATCCTTTCAGGGGGTGGGGAGACTAACACAGCTCAGAATAGGGAACTAGGCACTGAGCAGGCTGAGGTCTCCTAGATAGACCTGGAAAAGTAACATCTGCAGAACAGACATGGTGGACTTCTGCCATCCCATCAGCCTTGCATATGCATAGTAGGTGCCCCGATCGTATGCACCTATGTGCATAGTAGGTGCTGTGTTGGAACTCAGCTCAATGTTTCTGTTCTACCTTGCTGTCTAAAACGCCATCCCAAGAGTTCAATCCCTGTAGTGAAATTCTGTACCAGACTTCTTACTTGGGCCCTGGCTGGCAGAGACCTGCGTCTTAAGCTCTTCCCTGTCCAATTCTGAGCAATGGAAGAGTCTTAGAGCAGGTCGGAATCTATAGCATGGCTGGCCATCTGGGGCGGCAGGAGCATTCCCGGTGCCCCCAGCCCTGTCTGGGCACCCACTATGCACGCTTAAGGTGCCCAGACACCCCATAACAGGTGCCCAGATGAGCCATTGTCATCACAGTCCCAGGCCAGCACTGTGGTTGTCCTCAATTGGGCCCTCCATGCTCCTGCAAACTGGTGCGCGTGCGTGGCGACCTCTGCGTCGGGGCTGAGCGTGCGGACGCTTGCTCTTAGCAGCCGTGAGTGGCGAAGGCGGTCCTCCACGCAGTGCCTGTACAGCTCGGCTGTCCTCATCTGCTGGAGAGGGGAGCTTGGAGGTGGGCAGGGATGGAGGAGCCCATGATAGTAATAAGCACTCATCACTTTCCCTGAAGGCAAGAAATATGAGCCCATGCATAGCTTGAAAAACCACTTGCCCGAGGAATTTCGCTCTCAAAATTTTTTAAGCAGACCTACAAATTATGTGGTAAAGTGTCCGACATTGAGAGAACCATAATAAACCCGTGGCCCTCGGAATATCTAGTTGGGAACGATTATGAAATAAACGAACAGAAAGATGTTTGTCTGTATTGGGGCCGCTGTTAGAAGACCGTTTTTGAAACAAAAATTGAAGTTATTCTCTCTACACCCACCTCCCCAGCTGCAGCTGTGGTGTTCCGAGCACTGTATTTTTTATGGAAGAGAGGAGTCTTAGAGTAAAACAAGACGTCTGATTTCAGAACTCAAAGAAGAAAGAATAAACTAAATGAACAGTGGAAACAGCATAAGCTAACAATTTCCCTTCTCGAACCAAGAAGCACAGAGGTGCCTTGCCCTAGGAGCAGGCGCCACCAGGAGCCCAAGTGGGGTGTTATTCTGATCTTCCAAGCCATTGCCGCACTGAGCAAAGATCTCAGAGCAAAGGTCAGAGCAGAGGGCCCGCAAACATGGGTGCTTGCTCTTTCGCATCCGGTGCCGCCACATGGGGCGCTCATTATGCTTCCACAGCCTGCACCACACAGCCCTGTGTCGGAGGCCCAGCTCAGCGTCCTCGCCTGTCTGCTGGGAGCAGAAGTGGCTCATCCTGGACCAGCCAAACCCAAACCCACAGGTCTCACGGAGAGCGACTCGCTGCCCCCAGCGAAGGTATCAACGAAATCCAGCGCCAGCAAACACAGAAGGGAGAGGAGCTGGTTTTGGCCAGCTCAACCAGCAACCACTGGTAAATATTTGTGAATGGCCGGGGCAGGGAAGCCTGGGTCTCCATTGTTGGAGAGCAAGTCCAGAGCCAGGCCTGTCCAGCGGTTCTTGCAGCCTTCCCAGGCTAAGGCCTTGCGCCTCGTGTGGTTGTGCTACAGAGGTCTCAGTGGTAATTCAGCCCTGCTGCCCTAAGGGCCACGGTCCCATAGCAGATGCGACTCAGACAAGAAGTGAATGCTGTGTTCTGGGATGAGGAGATAGGCTCAGTACACTCTGGAAGCCTCTGGAAAGGCTGCTGTGAGACCTAGCCTCCCTACGCCTCAGTTGGTACATCTGTAAAATGGGAAGAGCCTTGGCCTGCTTGTGCACAGCAATGTGCTAGCAATCATTCCAAGAACTAAGAAAAGCCTTGCTCAAAAGGAAAGAAACAAGAAGAGAAGTTTCACGCCTCTGGCCACCAAGAGTGTCTGAGCTCTTCCCAGCATCTGAGGGTCTACCCAACGGAGCCCATCTGCGAGTTAGCTCCATAGCAGCCCTCCTTCTTTGGAGTCCAGTAGTCCTGCCTGGCCAGTCAAGAGGGGACAGTTAGAGTGTTCTTCCTCTTTCAGTAAAGGCAGCCCTTCACGAGTGACCCCCTAGCAAGAGTGAGTCTGAGAGCTCCCATGAGGGCTGGGGGCCGGGCATGTTCTCGGTCACTGCTGAGTTGTCATGGCTGCTGGCTCCGAGATCTTCAGCATCAGGAAGACATGGAATTCCAGGGCCCCAAATTTCCACAGATGAGCAGCAGAAGCTCTGCCAGAAAAAGCTGATTGCTTTCTGGAGACCTTGACCAGCCATGTAGAAATTATTTCCTTCCGTTTCCAGGTGGACAGAGTTCTTTTCCTTTTTTTCTTCTTTCAGGGGGTGGGGAGCACTGTTGGGCAAAAGAAAGGGAAATCCCTGAAATGGCCAATGGGAAAGTAGGCAGTTTTAAGGTGGATGCTGGGAAGGACTTGGTCAGCTATCCTTCAGGGACATTTCTTGGGCCACAGCTACAGGCTCTACAAAAATTCTAAATAAGGATGACAAAAATTGTGAGACTTGAGCATTATCTGCCAGGGAATTTCCAAGTGTCCTTCTGGGCCAAAAAATAATTCACAGTCAAAGAACAAAGAGACTAGAAGGAGAAAGGACTAGTTAGTTGAAAGTAATTGAAAAATTAAAGGAGGAAATTTTCACAAAATATCATAGGCATGTGGCACTCTGGGGAGCTGTCTGTGGGCTCCCCTCCCCCCCTCCCCACTACTTTGACAGTGCTCAAGGTGGAGCCCAGGACCTGAGCATGTTGAGCACTGTAGCAATGAGCAATACCCACAGCCCTCCTGGGCTTCTGTCTGCTCTCCCAGGGCTAGTTGATTCGTACTCCTCAGAATGAGGGCTGTAGCCATCTGAGCTGGCTCAGGCATCTGCTCCAAGCCATCTGGGTGCCAACTGGTGATGGGATTGTTCATGAGACCTGACTCAGGGACTCCACTCTGCCTATGGACTCAGCTCTACCCAGGTACCAGTGCCTGAGGCTCTGCCTCTACTGTTAAACCCTGAGAAGTGAGATTAAATACAGCAGTGATGCCAGCATGTGCACAGGGCTGTTTCGGCCAAGGGGGGCTGCCTCTTCCATCAGAGCTCAACAAAGTGGTCCATGGCAAGAACAGGAGCACCACACAGACCTCCTGGGACCTGGGGACACCAAGTCGTCAGGATTCATTTCAGTATACCACTTTCCATATTATGTTTAAAATGACTCCTAATGCCAGGGAGATGGCTCAGTGGAATAAGTGCTTCCCTGGCAAGCAAAAGGACCTGAGTTCAATCCCTGGTTCTACAACAAAAATAAAAATAAAATAAAATAAAAAGACTCCTAAATTATTAAAATAATTACACACAATTAAAACTTTGGGTATTATATACCCAAACAAATATCAGAAGAGTCTGAAAGGTGGGAAAAAGAAAGCAAGCAGACCAGGGCCCCACAGAGCTATGGTAAGTTGCTTGAACTTTCTTCTCAGCTTCATACGTCGCAGACCTAGAGCTAAAGAGATAAGAAACCCAGCAATACTGTGAGGAACAGGCCAGCAATTAAAAAAAAAAAAAAAAAAACCCACCCCAACAAGAAAAGCCTGTTCAGTCTAGCCAGGGGACCAGCAAAGGGTAGTCTAGCAAAATGTACATTTCAGAGTACAACCACTTTCCTCCAGCCCAAAACCCAGGAAAACTCTGACTCCATCCTGCACTCCAGTGAAGGCTCATGATGGGGTGTAGATGCCCCTCAAATAGCGACAAGGCATCCCACCCCCACGGGGCTGGTATCAGCAAGACTAAGTAGAGAGAGTTGGGACGTTCATCCATGTGGTTAATAATAAGCACTCTCCTGCAGAGCCTACCTGGAGAGCAGTGAGTGCCAACCCCACCCCACACAAAGGGGGTGCCCTTGCCTATCTGTGCTAAGATGCCAGAGGCAGCCTAATGACAGTCCCCAGTGGTGACAGCACCTGCTGCATCAGTGTGAGTGGAGGCCCATTAGGAGCTAAACCCCCAGTCCTTCTCAGTAGCCCTGTGGAGCCCTTTTCAGTGTCAGGGATGACCCACTGGGGAACATAAGACTTGTACCCACAGAACAAACAAGGCTAGCCCCCCAGTCCCCATGACTGTCTCAAGGAAGGTTAGAGGAGGCCAATTAAGACAGTAAGTAGAGTTAAATCCAGGGTCTCTGCATAATACCAATGTCCATATCCCAACTGAGCATCAAAAACTAGAAAGACCCCAAACTGGAAGGAAGATACTTGATAGTTGCCAGTACCAAGAAGATAGATGTTTTAGGCTTATCTAACAAAAACTTTAAAGCAGCCATTATAAAAAAAAAAAAAATTAAAAAACCCACTTAAAAGAACAACTACAATATATTTGAAACATGAAAAAAAAAGTCTTGAAAAAGTAATAGAAGAAATGCAAAAGAACCAAATGGAAACTTACAAGTTAAATTAAAAACCCTGTGAAAAAAATAAAAACCCTGTGAATAGGCCCTATGCTAAGTTGGGGGACAAAGGAATGAGAACAGGCAAGAGCAGGGCAGAAATTACTCAATACAAACAACAGAGAAAAACAAGACCCGAGGGGAAGGAATCAAGTTTCAGGGGCCTAGGCACTGTGACAAAAGTCTAACATGCACGTCACTAGTGTCCCAAACTAGAGGGAAAGAGTGAGACTTAAACAAAAATCACTTAATAATGACTGAAACCCTTCCTGCATGATGAGATGGTTAAGCAGCACCGAGTCTAGAAAGCCGTTTGAGAGTTTGAAAAGAAAGATATGCAACTACCTTAGGATCTAGCAGTGGCAAGGTGGGGCACTTACCCCAGGGAAATGAAAAACGTGTGTGTGTGTGTGTGTGTGTGTGTGTGTGTGTGTGTGTGTGTGTGATACTTATAGTACTAATTTCTCTTAGTTCATTGAAAAGAAAGGTCTGTGCTAGTATTGTTTGGACAATTAAATGCCCATATCTTGTACTCTGCATAACTAGTTTAAAGATAACAATATACAATGCATTAACCATTGTCATCCTCCAATTATTATCTTGTTTTTAAACTTTTTTCTCTCATTAAAATAAAAAAATAAACCAGAGCCACTTGATGCAGAGTTTCCCCAAACCAAAAACAACCGAGATGCCCTCCCACAGGTGAATAAACAACTGTGGTATACCCTCAAGCGGAATACCACTCAGCAACCAAAGGGAGCTCTTGGTGACATTCAGCAGCCAGGATGCATTTCCGGGGAGCCAGACAGGATGAAAAAGCCAGTCTCAAAACATAAGCACCCACTCTTCACAGCATTCTCAAAATGGCAACATCATAGACGTGGAGAATGGGTAAGGGGGGGCAGGAGTGGCGGACGGAAGCAGGTGTGGCCTGTCAGGAGGAGGGGTCTCGTGCTGAGAATGCCCTGCATCATACCTGTGTCCTCATGTGATTCTGTACTGTGGTTTTTGAAAGATTTTACCATGAGCAGAAATTGGGTAAAAGGCTCAAGATCTCTGTGTACTATTTCTTAAAGTGCATGTGAATCTATAATTGCCTCTCAATAAAAAGTTTAATTTAAAAAAACAAGGTCATCTAGAAAAAGTAAATAAAACAAAAGAAAAAATCCATAGTTCATCTCCCAGAGATAGCCACTGATAATATTTTAGTGGCTAACTGTGTTCTCCCAGATTTTTTCTACACATAGAAATACTTGCTTTAAATGACACCACCCTTCCTTCAGTAAGAGTGGCCTTGGGGCCTGCCAAATAGCTCAGTGGATTAAAGCGCCTGAAGGCAGGTGCAGAGATGGGGTTCAATCCTGGGGCCTGCTGTGCCAACCCTGCCCCCGAATTACGCTGAGACGACAATTGAGACTGGGCATGGTGGCACACGCCTGTAATCCCAGCTCTTGGGAGGCTGTGAACAGGTGGAACACTGAGTCTAATCTAGTAGTGAGACCCTGAGCACCCTGTAGATCTTCCCTAAAATATCAGATATATAAATAAAAATAAGAGTGGCCTTGGTTGCTTCAGCCTTAATTACTCTGTGTCCGGTGTTTGTTGTGCTAAAGATCACCGTGCTGAAATCCCTGCATACAGTTTTGATCATTTCATTTGGATTCATTTCCCAGTTTCTTCACCACTTTCCAACTTCAGAAGGGCATTTGGCTACCTGTCCTCCAGCTGCACTGCCTGTGACTTGTTGTGATCCTCCTGTCTCAGCCTCTCCAGTTCTGGGATTACAGGCCTGTGCTAACACACCTGGTCTCAGTAGGCAGCACAAGAGCTACCCTGAGGGTGACACAGAAATTGGCAGCAGTGCTGTGTGGGGCAGGACACGGCCTCATGCCCAGGCTGGAAGTCCTAAGGGTTCCACCTTCTCCTCCACCTGCTACGCATCCACGTACTCAGATGTTGGCAGTCTGGCCCCCAGTTCCCGTGTGTTCTATGTGCCATGCTCTGCTTAGAAAGGATTGTCAAGTGATGGGGAGCCTATTTCTGCCTAAAGCTACCTGAAGATCACATCTGCCTTTGTCTTCTAGCGCTTCTGTAAAGAAGTGGCACCGACTGCGTGGCTGACACAGCCAAAGCTTGGGTCTCAATTCCAGGTGCTGAAGTCCAAGCCCGCCAGTCAGCTGGGCTGGTTTCTTCTGAGCCTCTCTCTCAGGTTGCAGATAGCCATGCTCATGCCTCTGCATGCTCCTTTCTCTCTATGCACAGCAGCTTTGGTGTCCCTCTGTGTCCAGATTTCCTCTCATTATAAGCACACCAGTTGGTTGGATTAGGGACCACCCTGACCACCGCAGGCTAGCTTTGGGGAGATAGAACTGATGCAGAAGAGGGTTCTTTGCATCTTCTGGTGGAGAATTCTGTTGTTCCACGTGCCTATGTTCATGCCTCTTCTAATCAGTGAATCCAATACTGATTTTCAGTGAAGGACCCTGTCTGGCTAATTGTCAACAGAGCCTGATACGTGACAGGTTCTTGAGTATTTGTTGAAAGAATGGATAAATGGACACAACCATTACTTCCTGCCATAGTACTCAGGTACGGCGACCCTTGCTGGCCACCCACTGACTTCCTGTCTGTGTTTCTCCTTCTGTCTGCAGACGGCAGCAGAGACCTCCAGGAGGAAACAAGCCCCAGCAGCATGGTGACCACCAGCCAGGCAGTGCCAAACACAGCAGGGACCATCAGAAGTCCTATCAAGGGGGCCCAGTACCCCATGCCTCAGGGAGGCCCACCCACCACGGCTACAGCCAGAACCGGCGCTGGCACCACAGCAATGTGAAGCACCCGCCAGGCGACAAGGGCGAGGCAGGTACCCACCGCAATGCCAAAGAGGGCGTGGCCATCGAGAGCCCCAAACCAGAGGACACCCCGCGGGACTCCGAGCACAGTGGCCTTGAGCCCCCTCGAAGCCCTGATGCCCCAGCCCCACCAGCATCTGAGAGGCTGCCCACACTGGTGCCAGGAAGGCCGGAGGCCGAGACGAAGCGTAAAGACAGTATTATTCCCGAACGCATCGGGGAGCGGCCCAGAATTACCCTGCTCCAGTCCTCCAAAGACAGGCTACGGCGAAGGCTCAAAGAAAAGGTACCGGTAATTGAATTTTTGTTGTTCTCTTCCAACCGGGAGGACAGCCGAGAGGTACGCACTTTGGTTGGGGGGCTCGGGTGGACTCTTGCAAGTTGCAGGGTCTGGGAAGCTGTGGAGAGAAGCAGGGGCTTCTGTGGCTATGTGGACCCACTGTGCCAAGCCACCGTTACTGTAGGAGCCACTGGGCCACCATAGGACAAGTAGCACATGGGTGCTTGGTGCCAGCCATCAGCATGAAAGGGACAGAGTGTTGGGAGGAAGAGGCCCATGCTGGGATGCTGACAGAGGGTGGCAGGAGCATCTCCTAGGGGTCAGATCCTGCACTCTACGTGCTGAATAGCAGCTGGGGAAATGTGTGGAATTGATTCCTCCTCGCTCAAGTCCCGTGCTGACCTGGTTTCTACTGGGATGGGAACAAAGGATGGAAACAAGTCTTAGCCTTCATGCTCTCTGCTCACAGTCTCCTGGCAGCAATGAGAGAGCAAAGGTGCAAATAGAGGGGGCTCCACCAGCCTCACCCAGGTGCTAGCTGCACTGATGTGACCCCAAGAGCTGTGGCACACCCACCTGCTTCCCAGAGCCTGTCCCACCCCGCTCTGGTGTCTGCAGCCAAGCACTACAAAAGGAACAAGATCAGTCACTGGCAGCAGAGGCTCACTGTGACTGCCCCAGCTCCGGTGCCCACCATGGCAGAGGCAAGGGCACAGGGGAAGAACCATTCCTGGGAAGGCTGCCCTGCCTGCGGCCATTCCTGCATAGCAGGCAGAGCTGAGGTATCCTCAGAGCTTGGGTTCTGGGCTTCTCCATCTTCTCAGCTGCCCTCTCTCAGCCTCTTCTCCACAGGCCAGACAGGACCAGCCTGTCTGGGTAGGGCAGGGTACTCTCTTCCTGGGTCAGTTCCAAAGCCAAAATGCCACACTTGTGTCCCCCATACTGGCACAAAGAGCCCTACCTGCTCCTTCCTGTGGGGACAGGGTGGGGAGGTCGAGCAGAAAGCCTCCCTCACATCCCGCCATCCTGCAAATGCACAACTGGCAGAGCCTCCTAGCTGAGGGCTAAAGTGCGCCTCAGACACTTTGCTTCCAGACTCATTCTAGAGGGTGGCTGAGAGGAGTGCCACTGGCTGTGTTCTCTCAAGTTCCACCAGTGTATTCAGCTATAAAATTGGTGTACTACCACCTAGTTTGAAGAGAAGATGTGAGCATTAAGTGAGGTGACCTGTGTAGAGACCCTTGTGAGTAGTTACTATTCTATTCACTGCTACTGCTGAGGGAACCAAATGGGATGTAGGGGTATGGAGGATTGAAACAGATAAGGGCACTGAATCTTCAGTGCCCTTAGATCAGTTGAAGGACTTGTCTCAGGTGAGGCCTTCTGGGCCAGGAGGACATGAGCTTACACTCATCCTGGATCATTCCTTCTCTTGCTGGCTGGCAACCCCAAATGGGCAAACCCTGGGACAGATGAGCCTTTAGTTCTCTCTCTCTCTCTCTCCCTCTCTCTCTTTCTCTCCCTCTCTCCCTCTCTCTCTCTCTCTCTCTCTCTCTCTCTCTCTCTCTCTCTTTCTCTCTCTCTGCCAAAGATCAAACTCAGGATCTTGTTTGGTTTTTGTTTGCAGAGCCAGGGATTGAACTCAAGCCCTTGTACTTGCCAGGCAAGTGCTTATTCTCCTGAGCCATCTTCCCAGCCCCCAGACCTTGTTCTAACTAGGCAGGCACTATCTCTCAAGCAGTCCCTTCCTAAACAAAGATCTCTTCAAGAAGTCTTCTTTCCTCCTTTGCAGACACTGCTAAGGCTAGGGCCCATCAGAATGGAGAGTTATATCTTCTTGGTCTAGCCAGGGAGCAGAGCAGTCACATGGACTGGAGAGGCTGGAGGGGAAAGAGCACCTCCCAGAAATCTACCCTCACATGCAGTTCTGTCTCCAGTGGACACCAGCTGCCCTTGGAACTTGACTCCAAGTGGTAGAACTCAAGGGAAGCTCCAGATCTCCTCTGACATCACCATGTTACCCCATGTAAACAGCCTCAGGAGGAAACTGCCTACCTAGTACACAGGGCTGGAGCCAGAGAGCAGGACATGGGGCCACATTCTGAGCCTCTCAGCCCAGAGGGCTGGTGTTGCAAACATAGGGCAGCTGCAAGAGGACTCATCGTGTGCCCTTGACCCTGCCCTCAACCAGATCTCATACCCCAGCATGAAGACAGTCATATTCCTGGCCACCAATTTGTTGTGTTTGACCACATATTTCTGAGACAGCTAAATGCCATTTTCTTCCTTTCCAGCCCTTGACCTGGTCCCAGGTACTATGAAACTTCACAGGGATGTAGTTTCCTGTAGATTTCCTGGAATTTCCCTCCCAGAGTCTCAGCCACTCAAGTAGCACATTAAGATTCTATAGTCCTTGTGTGTAAAGGGATGGCACACTCTCCACAAGATGTAAAGCCAGGACTGTGTCCTTGTGGAATCTTATGCCCAGAGAACAGATAATGTGGAAGTCACACAGTGGCCACCTCCAGCTGCCTCTAATCAACATTGAAGACATTTTGGGTTCTACTCACCTTGTTGGCCTAGTTTTCCTATCTTTATCTTCCATTTGGCCCAATTTCTTATTTGTTACCTTATTTCATCTTTAATAAACCCTATTAAATCAGTGCTAGATTAAGACATCTAATCAACGTGTAGACAAATTTAAGAACTCAATGAGAATCCTGTGTAGGAGCTAGAACTCACAAGAAATGTCAACCCAGGACATGACAGGGGCCAAGAAAAAGTCAGCCAGTGGAGCATGAGTATCTCTGGTAGGGGGAAGCAGATTTCAGATCCTTCTTTCTGGGGGAGGCAACTGTCCTTCCCCAAGGCCATCTGGATACCCAGACATCCCAGCTGCGTTCAGCCATGCTTGATTTGTCCCCCATACTCCCAGGAAGAAGTGATGGTGGAGACAACCAACCCTCAGCAGAACAAGATGGACAAGCTGATCGAGATCCTGAACAGCATGCGGAATAACAGCAGCGACGTGGATGCCAAGCTCACCAGCTTCATGGAGGAGGCCCAGAACTCTACCAACTCTGAGGAGATGCTGGGTGAGATCGTGCAGACCATCTACCAGAAGGCCGTGTCCGACCGGAGCTTCGCCTTCACGGCTGCCAAGCTCTGTGACAAGATGGCGCTCTTCATGGTGGAGGGGACCAAGTTCCGGAGCCTGCTCCTCAACATGCTGCAGGTAACCGGACACCAACAGCTGCTGCCCATGCTTGCTGTCCCTCCACGGTGATCATTGCTAGTGGGGAGGGCTGCAAGTTCCGACCACTGCTGAACTTGCCCCGAGCTGCTTCTTCCCTTGCCCAATTAATTATAGAAAATTAGAAAGCATTTGGGAGGTGAGGGGTAAGTGGCTGGATCTGTGTGTTTGTGTGAGTGCTCCATGGTTACAAAGGACCAACATAATTTTATAGGTGCTTTTTGTTCAACCAGCCTTTCCCTGTTTCTATTTTCATGATAAGAGGGGGCGGTTGTTGTCTTTGGGTTTTGACCTTGGCACGTCGGAGCAGACATGAGCTTGTTGTTCAAGTACCTCTCTCTTCCTCTTCCTCCCCTCTAGTGCCAGCCCTTAGAATTGGTGACTGCACTTGGTATAGCTGGAACGGAGATGAGTTTGAGCAAAGCTCTGTCTTTAGGACAGTATAGGACAGTCTGCCTGCTGAGACGCTGGAGGCTTGGGCAGAGGGCAAACATTGTAGTTAAATACTGTCTTGCTCCTTGGTACCTTGCATGACTAAGCATTCACTCCAATGAGTTGAGCCCCAGTCCTGCTCCTTCCTGTCACCATAGGGCCAGCGTGCACCTGTGGGCTCATGGGAGTGCCCAGAGGATATGTGTGTGTGTGCTTAGGCTGAGCCCAGCACTGTCTCTTCTCAAAAGTACCTCCTGTCTTGTTATGGGCAGCTGTACGTAAACCGGTGATCTCAGAGTGGGCGGCATCAAGGAGAAATGGCAGGGAATGTGACTGTGTATCTACACCAGGTCCACGAGCCACCCGTGAGACTGAGCTGAGAGAGAGCCATCTCTCCTGCTGCTCTGTGCTTGAGAAACTAGTAAAGGTGTGCATGGAGCTGCTGGTCCAGATCAGGGAAAAAGGCTTGTGAAAATGGGGTGACAGAGCTAAAGGCACCACATGCAGGTGTATATTAACTAGGATGACCAGGTATCAGATTGTTCAAAGTGCTACACTTCTGGTGGCTAAGGGGGTCCTTTCGGAATTACACCTAGACAACAGCTAAACAAAGGCCATGGTCACCATCATTTCAGCACCCAGCTCAGAGTTTGTTGTCTCTTCCCTAAAAGTGAGAGGAGGAGGAGGAGGAGGAGGAGGAGGAGGTCACTGTGGCCCATCTGCCCGTAGCTGCGCCACCCATGCCTGCCTGTCCTCTCCCCCTCCATGTGTGTCTCGCTCAGTGCAACCTGAGCCCTGCCTGGCCAGCCCAGGCTGCTTCTTTCCAGATCCAGCCCCTGATCGAGTTCCCATTCCTGGATCACCCACGCTCCCCTGGTGATGAATTCCTGCATTACCTGAGGGATTTGCACATTGGGCATGTTCCTCGTGGGCCGGAATGTCCTGGGAGAGCCTAGAGGCTGACGGGCAGGGAGAGGCTTGTCTGCCATATTCTTCCAAGCATGGGGGAGTCAGGGGCAGGAGTTGGCCTTGGACTTGGGTTTAGGGTTTTTTTTGTTTTGTTTTGTTTTTTCACTTAAGGGTCAGAGTGGTGCAAGGATTCTAGACTCAGTCTGTCAACTCCAAGTAGCCCAGCCAGCCCCTATCGCAGACAGACACACAGAATCAGGGGCACCCAGGGAAGACAGTTGGTTACAGGGGCCACCCCAAATCAGGCATGTGTGCTAGCCAGCCCTGCTTACAAGTGTCCAGCCAAGCACCATGCCTGGGAAATGCCCAGCCATAAAAAGAGCCCAGGGAGCCTTGAACCTGCCTCCTGACCAACCACACAGTGCAGTGGCTGGGCTCGGACTCCCAATGTCCCTGCAAGGTAGGAACTTACTGAGCTGTGGTTTTCTCTGTGTGATCCTGCTCACACCTCAGCCAACAGCTTCTAGTGGACTTACTGTGCGGAGAGGCAGCTAAGCAAACACTGGGCCGGGTAGCACAGAACAGAAAGCTGGGACCAAGTGCTGGCTCAGGCTCAGGCAGCAGCAGTTGAAGCCTGGGCCCTATCTTCTGGGGAAGAGTCGGGACCTTGGGGGGGAACACAAGTGAGCCTCTGCTTTTCATGCTCCCTGCTGCTAGCTGAAGCTCTCCTGGGCAACTCATCCTTCTAAACAACTATACCCTATACATGGCTGAGCAGCAGTTCTTTCCTGGATGATATGGGATTTGCAGCCAGCCCCAGAGGCCCTCCCACTAATGCTGTCTTGTGTCCAGCACAGAAAGCTGGCTGTGCCACTCCTGCCCCTGCTCCCACCGCCATCCCTCCAGCTGCACCCTGTGAGAACAGACTCTCCTATGCCCCATGTAGTTTGCTTCCCCTTGCACACACTACGTATCCAGCCTATAGCCTATCTGAAGTCCATACTCACGCTTCAGATAGGTGCATTCCACAGTGCTGCAGGCCCATTCTGACTCCTGCAGCCCCACCCTGCTCCAGCCTGTGCTGCGCTGCAGCCACAAATGCTCAAGGCTGAGGATTCTGGGGATGAGAGAGAGTCCACAGCCCACCTTTCACATGAGCCAAGGAGGGGCTCCTCCAGGGCAGCAACCAGGACCTGATCTGCCCACTGAGCCTCTAGCTGTCACAGGCAGCCTTTGGCTATGTAGAATCAGGCTTCCCTGAGCCCCTGTTCATGCAGCCCCAAAGAAGCCAGATTGTACACCTTGCCCCCTCAGCCCTGCTCCCCTCTCTGCAGAGCTTTCGGGGCACCCTCAGCCTGGTCACTCACTGCCCAAGCCTGAGAGGTCTGGGAAGTGCAGCAGTAGGCGCAACACATCAACCAGTTCCCTCTTAACACCCGCAGGGGAATCTTCTTTCCCCACTTCTCATGTTCTGACAACCTCATACTCAGCCATCTCCTGGCAGACAGTGCTAGGCCTGGCCCACGGCAAACCTCCTCCCCTTTCTCTCTGAGGCTTTTGTTCAGTCTAGTCCATCGGACATCTCTCAGCCCCAGACCCCCAGCCAGCCCTGGTTCCGCTCAGCAGCGCCTGGGCTGCCCTTCATGTTTTGGCTGCCACTCCACATGGATGTAACTTCTGAGACCCGGCTTAGTGATGCTGGCTGCAAAGAGGGCCGGGTGTAAAGTGCCCGTGAGCGCTGCTCCCAGCAGCTGTCTTTGGACACAGCCCTCCTGGGTTGACTGCTCTCACTGCCCCAGCTTTGGTGATGGGAGCCAGCAGTGTGGAGGGGAGGGGGCAATCTCTGATGGGACAGGTTCTGTGCAGCACAGGCCTCAGGACTAACTGCCTACCAAGTTGGGGGGCAGCCCTGTGGAGTGGGAAATGGGGTATGGAAGGAGGTCACAGGTCCTTTGATCCCAATGAGATTCACCATCACAATCTCCAGGAAGCTAGAAGCACTGCCCTCCTGAAACATGATAAGGCCTGAGACCCTGGGGTCTCAGTGGACCCCTGACACCACTCCTACAGCTCAAAAACAATCTCCAGTGTTTATGCCCAGACTGACTCTCTTGCTTTAGATGTGGACTTTTTCTTAATACTATCTTTGTAAGTAGAATTCTATTTAGTGAATGGACATCCCTTGAACATTTTTTATATGTCAAGTGTATAGTTGAATTTAAACATATGAACATAGGATGAAAAATGCAGATTCTAACACAGGTGAGAGATAGGTCATTTCTACCAAGCTCACAGGTGTTGCTGGGCCACTGACCACACTCTGAACAGCAAAGTATTGGGGGTCCGAGGGCTTATAGATGGTAAGCTGGTTTCGTACAAAAACACACTGAGCTACGGTCTCTTTCCATTGTGACTGTGAGGATCCATTCTAATATTGCCTTTCAGACACAAGGTCATCTTTAGGTCACTGTTTCTTAGCCACTGTCCACTAGGATCACATGAAAAGCTTTTAAAATAACTGGCCCGGGTGTCCTCCCCTGAAATCAGTCAAATTAGGTTCTTCATGACTAGGGCCTATTTAGCGTTTTACAGAGAACCCCACGGGTGCAGTCCCGGCTGAGCATCACCGCCCAGGAGATAGCTCAGAAACACCAGGACTGTCCTGTCATTGTCACTTGTGTTGTCTCTGCTCCAGACACGATAAACCACTCAAAGGCTACCTGTCAGGACAGGCTTATTGCTGGGTGATGCGGAGGACTCAGGGCCTGAGCTGGTAGGGGGACCAGGCCTCACCTCCTCCAGCCTGTTCCCCTCTATACAGTGAGAGACCTGGCTATGACTGTCTCAGGGGCCTTCCTCATACTTCCTCACTATCATCCCGAGATTCCTTCCCAAGGATGTAAGAGCTGCCTTTTCTCTCTCTCTCACTGGCCCCGTCTCTTCTGTCCTTGGCTCCTTTCCCTACTGAGTCCTCCTTTGGATTTCAACGATCTTATCAGGGTTGCCATCACATATTTTAGGAAAAGGACCTCACTGTGACCCCCACTGCCAGGCCAGGCCAGAGGCTTGGCCACCCAGCAATGGTGCAGAAGCAATCAGCCCCTCATCCCTTCCCTCAAAGGCTCCCAGCTTCTACTTGTGTACAGAGTTCTAGTTTGCGTGCATTGATTGTTTCTGACTTCCAGGAGACTGTGGGCTGCTCTGGGCAGAAGGAACCAAAGTCTCCCTTGATCCTCAGTGGGGAATTGTGGTGCAATTGTGGGGAGGAGGAGGGCTCCAGTTTCACAGAGAAGTGAAGAATGAGTACGCTTCTTTTTATGGGACCTTTGGAATGACAGGAATTGGAGGCCTGAGCCCCCTCCGCCCAGCGCTGCCCTGTCACCGCCCCAGTCCTTCCACTTGGGCTCTGGGAGCACTCCTTTGCAGAGATATGCTTTGGGTAGTACAAGTTCAAGCCCTCCTGTGTTGAAATGTGTGTGCCCTGTTTAGCCGAGAGGTGTCTGCATCTGAGCTATGCAGAGCAAAGTATTATTAGAGCAGGCATCAGTGTGCCTGTAACTGAACCCCGCTTGCCCTAGCAACCGTTGCCAACAACACATCTAACAAAAGGATGCAATACCTTTTTTTGAAAGAAAAAAAAAAAGAATTTTATCTTGACTATCTCATAAACACAGCAGGACTGCTGTGAAAAACACAACACAAAATCAGAATCTGACATGTGACCAGATTTCAAAATAAACTGCTCTCCACCAGTGGCTTCTAGAGGATGGCCTCTTAAAAAGCTGACCTCCAGCTTGAGAATGGACGGGCCCTCAGAGCTTCTAGCGGGTCACTGTGAAGCATTGTGTTCCAGACTCTTGATACATGGAAGCTCATTTGGGTGGCAACTCTGTGGGTTCTCTGGGAATTATATTAGCCACAGGAGGAGCTGTCAGATTTCTGGTCTGGCTCTCCTTAACCATAAATCAGAATACTGTCTCCTGTCCTTCCTGCTCTGTTTCCCCAGGCTTGGCCCTTCTCCTGGTCCTGTGTTCAAAGGCTTGGATAGAAGAACTGGCCATTCCTCTAAGTTTCTAAGAGGAAAACCTCTTTTTCTCAGGTTCTCTCAAGGTTTCTGGAAAATCCTAAGCCTTTACTGTTTACCAGAGGACTGAGGTTCTGAGGAACTCTTATCTTCCTCAGAGAAAGGGATATGAAGGACTGACTGGGCATTTAGAGTTCCAAGAAACTGAGTTGTAGACTTCTTGAGGGTAGTTATCTATTTCTTGGCTGAGTTATCTCCATCCCCAGCTCCCTGCATTATGATGAGTAAATCGCAGCTGCTCAGTAAATACCCATGGAAGAGGGAGGCAGAGCCCTCAGGCTTGGGTCAGGGATCTCTCCCGGGTCTCCTGACAAGAAAAGTGGCTCCGTGAGAACTAGACAAGTCAAAGGGTAGACTCCTGGCCACCATGCCACTCCCTGAATAAGCCATGGGGTCAGAAGCTTGGGAGCATCAAGAATCTGTCACTGTAAGTGGGGATCTTGGAATTCACCCTGTAGAGTAGCCCCATAGGAACTGCAGTGGTACCTGAATTCCTGAGCCTTTTGGGCCTCTGGAGAATCTGTGGGAATGCCACCATCCATGCCTACTTGTTCACCCTAATAATCACCTGGCTGTTACATGGATGCCGTCCTCTCCATACCCTGTCCCTCCACATAGACCTCACTGCACCCCGTGTACCCACGGCCGAGCCCCTGTGCACTCCAGGCATGTGAACTAATTTCAGTGCTGGCCCAAGCTGGGCATACTCCAGGATAGAAGCATATTGTCCTGAGCATTCCACACTCAGAGCAGAAGCCCTGGCCCACATCTCTCTGCAGGCTGGAGAAGAATCAGCAGGGACAGAGCAGAGGGACAGAGTGCAAGCCTGTTCCCAGGGGCAGCTCATGGGGGCAGTTCTGAAGACGAGCAAAGATGACTTTTTCTCAAAATGGGCAGGGCTGGGAGGGGGGCACAGGGCAGCGCACACATCTCCCAAGATGGGCACTGGCAGCCCTCAGCAGACATGCCTCACGTGACACAGGAGGCCGACTGCCGCAGGAGCCTGAAGCTCTGCCAGGCCTGAGCACCCCATGCCAGAGCCAGAGTAGCCAGGAGCTGTGCCCCTTGGGATGGATGCATTGCACCTGCTTTTCTGGAACCTTCTTTCCTCCCTTGAGCCCTTACTGAGCACTTGCTGTGTACCACAAACCCGGACAGACCCATCTCTGGATCTGCCTGATCCTCTAGTCCTCTTAGCCAGGATGTCCTGAAGTCAGGATCTAGACCCAATTTCACTCACTGTTCCTTTGTAAGGGTGTGGCAGGGGATACAGTGTCCTGAAGGTGCTAAGGATGGCACTTCGGCGTGTTCAGAGTGGCAGAGTAGCTCATGACTTGAATATTAAAATGTGTTTTGGGTTCTGAGCTGGAAAATAGTCAGGGGAAAGAAAATGAAGGGAGAAAACTCCCTCAGTCAGTCCTGAAGGGAGCCAGGAGGGCAAGCCTCCAGGTGTCCTGTCCTTAGTGGGTCTGACGCAGGGCATAGCCAGAGCCTGAGAGAGCCAGGAGCTTTCCTGCAAAGCCATACACCAGCCCGTGGGCACGGGCTATAGCATCAGGCTCCTCAGAGCCCTGGGGAGCCCTGCTCTTGAGAAAACTCAGGTGGGCTTTCTCTGCACAGCGCCAGTATCTGCAGACCTCACAGCCAGCTTCTCACAGGCCCCAGAGAACCTCGATGCACAGGGGTCGTGCGACTTTGGGACAGAACATCTGTTTCCTATGAAAAGTAGCCACTGCCCTACATTGTTAAGAGTGTGAGTGGCTCAACAGAATAGAAAGGGGAATGGCCAGGCAAGCTGAGGCTTCTTGAATGGGCCAGCTGGACCCTCTGCAGCAAACAGGATCTGTCCTGAGTCTCACTTCCCTAAGCAGCTGTTCTTGCCCTGAGGCCCTGCAGCCCCAGAGGTAGTAGGGAGGAGCTGCCTTGGTGCTGGTCCTGAGTGATTAGAACACCCCTCTCTGCCCTCCAGGGGCACTACAGCACCTGTTTAAAGAACCACAAGTTGTGGTAGAGATTGAACTCAGGGCAAAGCTGAGTTCAGCCAGCACCCCATTAGAGTAACGCCCTGCCCTGGGGAAAGGAGAGGCCCAGAACTCCCTCTGGACTTCACCTCACAAATCCCCAAAGGTCTGGGATGGCATTTCCCCTCCTGAGTAGATTCAGGGAGGAGCAGTGAGGAAAGACAGTGGGTGCTTGTTGACCAATGACCTTGCAGAAGGCAAGTGTCCGGGGTTCCACCTCATCCAGGGAGCCTTCGCTGACCTCCCAGCAGGGGGCCTCTCCTTTTTTTTTTTTTCCTAAGCCTTTGGCATCAGCTGTGCTTACACTTTGCTTTCTGAAGCTTATATCACCAGGTGTCTTGGGGGTAAAACGGTATGACTGGGTCATTATTGTGTCCCACTACCTAACTGGCACATAGTGAGTAGCCAACAAACATCAGTTTCTCAGCTCCAGGAGCTTTGGGTCAGTGGGACAAAGGAGCATTGGGTACACAGGGTTGGTAATGGCCCAGGCCACCACTGTGGAAAGGGATGGATGAGACCAGAGGAGCTCTCCTGGGGTCAGGGCTTATTTCACCACCCCCATGTCCCTGGCCAGGCCATATCCTCTTCCCTGTGTACCCTCACCCCCCAGCCCGGCTTCATTTTCCCTGTTAAATCCCCTGAGGGAACTTGGCCGGGCACTTCCCTGTCTGAGGCTGCCACGCTGAAGCAGGCACTGAAGATAAGTGGGTTATCGGAGAAGGCCAGCTCAGGTGTCCTGGGCCCCAGAGGGTCACCCCTGGCTGGCTGGCAGTCCGCCCCCAGCACCTTCTCCCCCTACCAGCCCCCCAGCCAGGCAGGCAGGAGACAGTAGATCCCTGCTTGCAGCTCAGCGAGTGACCGTGGCCAGCCCCCAGCCGCCACTGGGAATCTGAGCTATGCTAAGCGGCTCCAGATCGCAGCATCACAGCCCTGCCCGGGCACGGCCAGCCCAGACAGGGCGCCTCTACCTGCGGGGCCGCTGCTGGGAAGCCGGCACCGCCTGGGATGTTGGAAAAAATCTCCCTGCGGGTTATGTAACTGCTGCTCACCCTGGCCCTGGCTCCCACAGAGGCCACAATCCCTGAGGGAGAATGGGGGGGGGGGGTGAGGCATTGCAGAGAGTCACTCTTTCAAAAGAAGAGAATCGCATTAAATTATTGTTGGAGGTCCTCCCAGGACTCAGCCCAGGCAAGGCCACAGTGGACTAAAAGGACTGAGGGGTTGTCCTGTGGGAAGGACACTTGTCCAAAAACCAGTCTACTGGAGGGCATAGTCACAAGTGAGAAGGAAGGACAGTTTTGGAGTCTATCTGTTTCTCTTCTTTAAGAACTGATTACTTGCAACATGAAGTTTACTGTCTGAAACAACCTGAGGGCACATCCGAGCAGCACCGCACACATCCACGGTGCTAGGCAGGCGCTGCAGCTCTCCACCCTACCTGGGAACCACTGCCTCACCTGAAACTGAAGCTCCCCACCCCCCCCCCCCCCCCCCCCCCCCCCCGTCTGCCAAACAGTTATTTTCTATCTCCCCCTCCAGCCTCCATGCCACCTCCTGGCTCCATGGATTTATCTCATGTCTGTATAGCATACAAATGCAATCATGTCATCTTTTTCTTTTTTGTGTCTGGCTTATGTCACTTAGCACGATGGTTTTTAGTCTTATCCATGTTATAGTGTGTGTCAGATTTTTCTAATGGCTAAATGATGGTGTGTGTGTGTGTGTGTGTGTGTGTGTGTGTGTGTGTTCCTTTGTCCATCAGTGGGCACTTGAATCCCTGCTTTCCGTCCCTTGGGGTCTATATCTAAAGGTGGAATCACAGGATCACATAGAAACTTTACACATAACTTTTTGAGGACCTGCCCAGCTCTTCTGCAGAGACACTGCTAATGGGAGAAATGCAAGTGATGCAGCTGGGGCTCACTGACAGCCAGCCTTGCCCAAAGTCGAGGTGAGAGCTGCAGGAAATCCCAAGTGGATCAGCCAGAACCTGGATCTGTGACGCAGACCCAGAAAGTCACTGTATGTTCTTGAGCTGTAAAGTTCCAAGACTCATCTGAGCTCATAGAACATTGAGTCAACAGAGGTTGACTCCCCACCAGAAGCCACCAAGAGGCTAAGGTCACAGCAGGCACACAGAGTGCAGTATAAAGAAACAGGGTGCTGGGGGAGGGCAGGATTTGTGTCTGAGTTTCTCCTATGCACATGACACTATGAGCAACCCATCCCTGTGTCATCATCTTTCTTCCTACCTAGACTTCACAGTTGAATGCCCCTCTGTCCAGGAGAGGGTGGTCACATGCTACCAGGAAGCAGTGTCACAGCACAGGGACTCTGCATGGTGCTGACCAAGACAAGATCTTCCCTGCCATGGGAATCCCAAAATTCAAGGTGAATGCTACTCTCCACACCCATAGGGTCCCTGTCTCTCGTTGCTATCACATGCAGATCTCAAGTTTTAAAATCCTTCCAGCAGTACCAGGGTCTAGAGTTCTAGATCTTTAGGGAGAAAGTCTTAGAAGCTTCCTGGTCCCATCTCTACCCTAGGTCTAGGTGGTGGGACAGGACGACAGTAAGCTGGGCCTGGCCCTTTTAAGGAAACAGGGAGCATCCTTCCCATCACCTCTTGGTGGCCTTCCCAGATCCCAGTTCATAGAATAACAGAAGCCATAGGCCACTTGCAAACCTGGGAACAGACATACTCAGTGGAGGAGCCCCCCTTGCCCCTCCCATCATCTCGCTCTTGGTAGGGCCCATCCTGTGACCAAGCATAGTCCATAGGGGTCTGTGTACTTACGCAGATCATTCACACCAGACCTATGAAGACGGGGGCCTGAGTGCCACTGTACCCCCATGCCACACCCAGTCCACTGAGCAGGGGCAGCACTGTGGAAAGGGGTATCTTGATGGCATTTGAGGATGACCAGACTCCAACCAAAGCCCATTAACACCTACAGCAGGAATGAGTGTGTTTTGAGCAGATGCACGTGCACTGGAGCTAGAACTCCGTATTTTGGATTCATACCTACCAAGAACCCTACTAGACATAGTTACCACATAACACTGAGTGTTTAAAAACATCTTATTAGAGCTATAATATCTTTTTTTTTTTTTTTAAGCAGAATCAGGGATTGAACTCAGGCCCTTGCACTTGCCAGGGAAGCGCTTATTCCATTGAGCCGTCTCCCTAGCTCCAGTAATATCTTTAAAGGAATGGTCACCTGGAATTCAAGTTACCAGAGCACAGATTTTTTTTTTTTTTTTTTTTTTTTTTAAGATAAAGTCTTGCTATAGAGCTGAGGCTGGCTTTGAATGCACTATGTAGCCTAGGCTGGTCTGGAACTCACAGCAATCCTCCTGCCTCAGCCTCCTAGGTTTTGGGATTACAAATGTATCCAGTATTACAGTGGATAGCTCATACTGGCATCAAGATCTTTCCCTTTAATGACTATTTTGTGGCACAAGAAACCATTGGAGCAGCCATAGATCAGCCACCTGCTTCTGATCCTGGACTCTGGCACCTCTCACCGGAATACTTAGAGCAGGGCCCTACGGCCAGCAGCCCTCCTCTCACTCTTCCATGAAATGGGTCCTGAGCCAACTTCCAACCGGCCGTCCATTTAAATGCCTGTATATCAGTCTGTCTGTGTCCCTCGGGAGCTCCATAGCAGCTTGTTCTTCCTTTGCCCCTAGATGAGCCCCACTGATTCATGGTTCCCAGGAAATGCCAGTACACCAAAACTTGGGGTCAGATGCAGCACAGTGGATAGCTCTGGAAAGCTCTCAGAAGGGCAGGAGTTGCAGGCCTGCTGGTGCCCTGAGCTCAGCTCTGTTAAGGCCCAATGAAACATGGGCCACTGGCCTCTTCCAGGGTAGAGAAAGCAATTTCAGGACATCAAAGGAGAGGGCAGGCCTGGGTTGGAGGGTTGGACTGCTTTCCTGGAGGAGGCGACATGAAAGAAGAGGCAGGATTTGGGTAGACAGAGGGAAACGGGACGAAAGTAAAAATGTTTTCAAGGGAAAGAGATGCAGGGGAGGGAGGGAGGGAGGGATGCACGGCAGGGTAGAGAGGAAGAGGTCATGTGTCACCCGCCTGGCCGAGGGTGTCAGGCAGCAAGGGCTCCTCGAGTGTCAGCAAGCCCAAGGATGAGGCTGCCCACCCGGGCCGTGACCCTGGGTCACAGTGACCACACTGGCCGGTTCATCCTGCGGGCGCCGGCTTCTCATCATGTCAGGCCAAGACATATTTTCATCCAAAACTGAAGGCTTCTACTTCAAGAGTTGTGTGAATTTCCTGCCAACCTCAAGCCTTTCCACTTTTTGGAAAGAGGCAGGAAAGACCCCATATCTGAAATTCAGGCCAGCCTAAGCAGTGTTTCTAGCGGGCCAAAACTCCTGGCTCCACAGAGGCAGCTGGTATGGCATTGAAGCCTAGCATCCCAAGGGGGGAGTCCTTTCCCTGGTAAAATCACGCCTTGTAGGAGAGGCTAAGGCTCAGGTGCCACTGCATGAGGCTCCCTTAGCCCATAGTCCCGCCCTTACCAAGAGATGCAGTGTTGCCATAGAGTCTTACTGCTGTAGCAGCCGTTAGCCCTGCAGGGAACCAGAGCAGGGCAAGACACAGACGTTGGGCCTCCTCCTCACCCCATCCCATCCCTACCCCCAGCACATAGACTCTGACCCTCCACGGTTCCTGGGGCCGATAGGAAGTCTGAGGGCAACCCATTGCCCTAGCTCTGCCTCTTAGCATTGTTGTCCCCAGGAGGAAAGCAGAGGCACTGGGTGATGGATGGTGGGTGGGGTTCCAGGCATGCTCTGTCCACCTCTTACAGCCTGTGACAGTCGTGTGGAAGGCCTGGGCTCAGAAGAGCCTGGCACACACAAGGGTAGAAAGAGAAGATGGCAGCTACTCCCCCTGCACCTGGCCAATGTTTCTCCAAAGTAGGGTTTAAGATTTAGTGTGATAGGCCGGAGAGATGGCTCAGTAGAATAAGCACTTCCCTGGCAAATGCAAGAGCCTGAGTTCAATCCCCGGTTCCACCAAAATAAAAAAATAAAGATTCAGTGTGAGGGGCCAGCCAGATAGCTCAGCAGATTAAAGCTCCTGCTTAGACAGGTGCAGGAGCCAGAAGTTCCATCCCTGGTATGCTGGCACCGGCTGGCAGAGCTAGGGCAATGGGTTGCCTTCATACTTCTCCCCCAGGAACCATGGAGGACTTCAGAGTCTATGTGCTGCGGATGGGGATGGGATGGGATGAGAAGGAGGCCCAAAGTCTGTGTCTTGCTCTGCTCTGGTTCCCTGCAGGGCTAAGGGCCCCATCCGCAGGGTGCACTGAGACAACAATTGAGACCTCCAGTGCTTGGGAGGCTGAACACAGGTGAATCACTAGGAGTCTTAATTGTGTAATTAGACACTGTACTATATACCAAAAAAAAAAAGATTCACTGTGAGGGACACACTCTGGGCTCCAGGGGCCTGGGCTTCAGCCCAGCTGCCTTCCTGAGGTGCAGCAGCCTCTGTCGATCTTCCCATCCTTCCAGTGACTTCCTTAGTCATAACATAAAGCGGTCAGAAGAAGTGGTCCCAGGGCAGGGGAGATAGCTCAGTGAAATAAGTACTTCCTTGGCAAGCACAAGGGCTTGAGTTCAATCCCCGGTTCTACAAAAAAAAAAAAAAAAAAAAAGAAGTGGTCCCAAAGCTCTCTTCCCAACAAGGCGGAGTGCAGCGCAGGCAGCAAGCGCCCGCTGTGTGCCCTTTGCTCACTGGTGGGTTGGCTGAGGAGGAAGAAGGCCCCTTTGCAGGCCCCACCACTGAGCCTGGGGCCTGCTTGACTCTCCTGCTCTCCAATTCAGGCTGCCTGTAGGGTAGGCAGAGCAGCCTGCAGAGGGCACCAGCATACAAGGTGGCCTCACCTGCCTGCAGCCACTCCCAGCATTTTAGCACCTTGGGTGTTGTCCCACAAAGAAGATTTAAGCTATGCTGTGGTGACCACCAGGCCTACTTTGTGCAGTTTCCAGCGAGGGTCCTCAAAAGCAGGCCAACCAACAGAGGATGTGTTCCCGTTTATACCCAAGGATCACTGAGGCCACAGCAGGACCACAGAGGTCTTTGGCAGCCTAGTAGAGTGTTGTGTCCCCAGCCCCAGGAGCAGTGCTTGCCCAGAGAAGCTTCTCTATGTCTAGGAAGCCAAGCTGACCTGAGGAACAAACGAGTTTAGAGGCCCAGCACTGGTTTGCTTAATGCTCTTTATACTCTTTCTCAGATAGTGGCTTTGAGGAGAGGCGTGGCCATCAGCAGGCAAGAGAGCATGCCGCAGAGGCTGGGTCAGGATCGGGCCTTGTTGGCCTCCTTGGGAGGCCCAGCTTCCTGCACTATGATGCCCTCATCTCCAGGTAGCCCTGGCCAGTGGGGCTCAGGTCACCTAGCCTTGGGCAGCTGTGAGGTCTCTGTGCTTAGATCCCACCACCTTTATGTTGGAACCCCTGTGTGACTGCTGTACAATTTATGGGGCCTTCTGATACGATGCTTCTCAGGATGTTTCAGCAGCCCCTTGTTATGACATTCACAGAACAGAAGGCAAATAGCTCATAGGATCCCAGAATTTTAAGCATCTGTCTCCTCCTCTCTCATAGGAGACATAAGCAGAAGGGCAGTTCTCAATCTGCCTTGTAAGGAGCTGGCACAGCCAGGTAGGAAAATGGGCTGGATTCCTTTGTAGTGATTTGCTTATTTTAGATGTTCATTCAGAAATGCTCACTGTTCAAAGGACATAGTCATCAGTTAGGGAGCGGGAACTTCCTCGGGTCTGTGAATACGGAGGAGCTATGCCTGTTGGCCAATTGCGGACCTGAAACAAGCACTTGGTTCCCTGGCAAGTGTTTCCTTTTGATAGAAAATCTTTCAGGTCTCCTTTCATTGAGGATACTCCCAGCCACAGTTTATACATAGAACTACAAGAGATGCCCTGCAGGGAAAGGGCCCCTGATGGCCATCGAGGCCCTGAGCACTGTGAGAAAAGGGACAGTTGGCTGTGGGCCCTGGGCACTCTGTCGTCTACTCCTGAACTGAGAAGGCATCCTGTCGACCCACCATGGGCCCAGGGTCCTGGAAGCAGGGAGATGGTCCCCAGGCAGGCCTGAGATGGAGGCTGTGGCCGGCACTGAGCCCTGCCCTCTGAACAATAGGTGGGGTAAGTGGGGCTCCCTGTGGGCTAGACCCCACCTTCATGGGAGTACTGTCTGTCACACACAGGGACTTCCATGGTGGGGCCGTGGAGGGTCTTGGGGACAGAATGACACCACCCAGTGAGCATTTCCCTCAGCACTGACTCCAGGTCTGGGCTGTCCCTATTCAGTCCCACCTCTGGCACCTCTAAGTGTGGCCTAGAGCAAGTTGTTGTGCCTCTCCGAGCCTCCATTCCACAGTTTTGAGGTGGGACCAATCAAAAGTATCTGCCTCATTTGGTTGACTGAGGCTAAATGGTGAGGATGACAGTGTCACTGTGACAGCTACCTAGGCCAGTGTCTTGTACTGCTAGGGTTCCCGTCAAGGTCTGGTGGCCAGCAGGGAGCACTATTGGCTCTTCCCTTGCTGTCAGGCTGGCCCTCTGCAGGCACCCATTAGATGCCCGCTGAATGCAGACACTGTGGACTTTAAGTAGCCACTAGACTTGCAAGGTGCATGTTAGTGGTTCTGAGTTACAAGGTGAGAAAGAGAGGCCCAGAGAGTGTAGGAAAGGTGTAAAGTCCCACAACTGGCCAGAGACAGGGCAGAACTGAGCCACATCCCTAATGCCCCACGCTCTGCCTTCTCGAATGCCCTGTTGCCTGAGTGCCCTTGTGAGTCATAGTGCTATTGGGTGGGCGGGGCTGGCGAGCCAGGTCTAGTCAGACAACAGGTGGCCAGGTAGCCCAAGAAGCAAGATAAGTGTCCAAGGTTAGATGATTGTTGTTCAAGACCTCTCCACACGGAATGCACAGTGACTGTGTACTGTTCCCGTCCCCCTGTGACAGAAAGGATTTGGAGACAGCTTCAAGACCAGGGCTCAGCAGGGGACATGGGGGGGTGCTCCCTCCCTTCCTATCTTGCTGGGAGGTTGGGGGGAGGGGTGTCCAAGGCAGCAAGATGGCTCCTGTCCTTTGGGCCAGCCTGGGCTTCCCCCTGTGTCCCACCCACTGCTTTCCAGCCCATCATCCTCATGATTCATGAATGCTAAGAAAAGGAAACTCAGTTTATTTGGCTCCTGCTTGGGACCGTGGGGCTGGAGACTGCAGCTCCAGGTTAGAGAGGGTCCTGGTTTGTGGGTCTGCTGGTGCCTGGATATCTGGGCTTCAGTGACCCCTCTGAGGTGGCCCACGTGGTCAGGGGCAGACTCAGGTGGAGCCTCCTGCCACAGAAGCCCTGGGAATGCAGATCATGTCTGCAGTGAGATCCTGCCTTAGGTTGCCTGTCTAGGCCATAGTCAGGGCGACATCACCTTTAGCTGTTCCTTCCTCACCACTCACCATGCCTGACAAGAAGAAACGAAAAGAGAATGCGAGCCGCTCTCAGGGACAAAGTGGGGACCCTGGGGTGTGCGCCCAAGCAGCCAGGCTTGCTCAATCCCAAAGGAAGCCTCCTAAGGTTTCCCCGGCACAGAGCCCAGAGTGTCACCCGGACAAAGAGCCGCCTTGTAAAAGGCTTTCTCAGCCACCTTTTATTTTTAAACTCACCCCCCAAGCAGTGTAATTTATCGTGACCCCATGCATTGCAGTGGCTGCGGCCGCATTTCGGAATGGGGTTAAGTAGCCCAGAGCTCAAAACTGGAAAGGTCAGAGGGGGGCCATAGGAGGGCGAGGGACACTTAATACAGCAAGTTCCACACGCACCTCTGCTGCCCTGGTCCGTGTGTATCCTCTGCCTGCGAACTTGGCGGAGCCCCACAGACACCTTGGCTCCTCGGCCTTATAAAGGGGAAGTTTGCGTGCCGGGCACTTCAGCATACACAGCCCATGTGTCAGCCCTTGCAGCCTGCTCCCCACGCTTCCTCTCACCCCAGCCCAAACAGAAGAGGCAGTTGGGAGCTACTTGGAAGGAGAGCCCCACAGGGGCAAGGTGGCCCGAAGCCAGTGGAGCTTAACAAGCATCTACTGAGCACCCCTGTGTACCTACAGGGGCAGAGTGCTGGCACAAGGACTAAAGAGGGTGGGGAGTGCAGACGGGCTCAGAGGCCCCATCTGTCCCTTCCCCCTCTCCTGGCCCCCTCTGTCATCCACCCTTCCAGCCTGGCACAGCTTTTCCTCTACTCAGATCACAGAAAGCTGGCCATCCAAAAACCGTTGCTGGGGGAATCACAGAAGGTGAAGACCCTCCCCTGTCCCTGCCTTCCTGGGGCTTCTCCCTTCCCTCTGTTGTCAGTGACCCCAAAGGGCTTGCTTGCAAAAGTTTGTTCTCTGGACTTTGTGTTTTTCCCCATCTGCTCTACCCTCCAAATGCCTGCTGGCTCCGGCCCCAGCGCCAGCCCCCTGTCTGTCCCTGCAAACACAAGTCAGCTGTGTGTGCAGACAAAGCCTGAGTCGCAGAGGGGGCTGGGCCTGCAGAAGGGACATTTCCAGGGAACTCTGGGGGTGGTGGCTGGGAGGGCAGAGGCGACTGTCTGATTAGCAAGGACTGAGCGTCACAGTCTAGGGCAGAGAAGGCACAGGGGCCTTGGCTGGGCCCCAGGGGCCAGTGGCTGTGGGTGGTGACCAGGGGAGGCAGCCAGGCTGGAAGAAATCTGCTGTTTGAGAAGTGGAGGAAACGGGCTGGAGAGGAGAGATAACAGCGTGTTCTCTGTGTGTCTGTGTGGGTCTGTGTCTGCCGGCGAGGGTGGCTGGAGCCGGGCGGTCTGAGGCTGTATCTAGTGAGATTTTTGTTCTGGGTTGTGAAAGTGACCCACAGAGCCAGCAGCAGGGTTCAGGGCCTGGGAGAGAAGACACGTGGCCCTGCCCTCTCCTCCCCCCTGTCTTGTGTTAGTCCCCCTTCCTTCCTGCTTGGTCAAAGAGTAGAAGGAGGGGGAGCATTCCCAGTGCGGTGGAAATGGTAAAAAGGCCTGGGTTTCGGCCTTGATTGTACCACGATTTTGACACATGAACTTGGATACTTCCCCTAATATTTCTGGCCCTCGCAGTCCCTTGGCTGTAAAATGGGGATTATTTATATCTTCCTTGCATAGCCCACAGGGTGGTTGGAAAGATCTTATGAAATAAGGGCATGAAAATAGTTTGTAAACTGTAGAGTGCTTACATACATTTAAAGGATAATGATTCAGACTGCTCTGTCTCTGCTGGAGCTGCTGCGTAAACACCTGGGGTAGTAGACCTGGGCTATGCACAAAGAGGAGGGTGAGGGAGGGGCAGGACAAGTCCTGGATCTTTTCACGCTTCTGGGCGTGTACAGGGACTCTAGAGGCTGGCAAGGGATGCTCTCTCTTTCTCTCTGGTGGAGGTGTTTTGGCCCTGCCTTGCTGCCCCAAAGAGAAGACAGCCTGGGTGGGCCATGGACCTCTCCAGGGAGTGGAGAGAAGGTGGACACAGCCCCTCACCCACAGGGACCCTTGTCTGGCCTGGAAGGTGAAGTTCAGTGATCACAGACAGATGGGGGTAGCACCTTGCTTTCCTCCCCGAGGCCTCTGCTATCTGAGGAAGCCAGGGCACGCTATGCCGCACCCCCACACCACTGAGCCCTGGATATCAGCCATCTGGTGTGGAAACCCAGGACAGAGCTGGCAGGGGTAAAGGACTCTGAGGCAGAGAGAAGCTGAACTATTTAAAGCGTGTAGCACCAGGGAGCATAGATGCCACCCACCCCCTGGACCCTGTCCGCACTGGCTTGCCCTGCCTTGGCCAGAAACCTTTTGCCACAGGGCACCTGTGGGCCACAGGTCAGATGCCTGGAGCTCTGGAAAGCTTCAGGCTGACAGGTACAGGGACTGGACGGGGAGGCTCCGTCTGGCCTGGGGCTGGAATCACCGCCTCCAAGTCTCTGTGCCTTATAAATGGGGCTGGATATACATGGAGTGCTCACAGGAGAGAGACCCTGTGCCTGCAGCCCCTCCCTCCACCAGCGCCACACTCCCAGACTGAGAGGACTGGAGCTGTAGGCAGAAAGGGAGGCCCACAGCCTGCCTTTCCTGCTCGCCCCACCTGTGCGCTCTCCCTGCCCCCCAGGGATCACGGCTGATGCCCACCCGCTCCACGCAGGGATCGGCTGGGAGAGCCTTAGTGGAGGGCTGCCCAAGCGCCAGCCCGGGAACGGCACCCAGTCTGCACTGTGAGCTTACGTGTGATCACCCACTGCCCTCTCGGGAAGGGCTGCCCCTTACTGTGAGAGTGCATCCGCCACACTGTTTTGGCATTACATTGTCTTTTTTTCTTTTAAGAAATGATGGGTAAACACTTTTTAAAAAGACATTCTTAGCAAAATAAAATGTTGGCAACTCTCAAATTTTGCGAGGCCAAGAAATCCTGGAGCCTGACTCTGGTTTCCAGACCAACATAGTTCCTCCAGCACCCAGCTGTCCTGGGCACCGAAGAGCACAGGGCCAGAGGGGTTGGCAAGAGCAAGACGCAGCCAGGACAACCAGAGACCCCACTCCCGGGGCTGTGTGCCTCAGCCTGGCAGCAGCGTGAGTGTTACTGCCAGGACCCCCCCCCCCAACCAATCTTGCTGTTCTCTTGCCTGGAGAGGGCTCCTCCGGTGTGGCTTGGAATCTAGGGTCGCTGCTGCCTGCTGCCACCATCTGTGCAGGCTGTAGAGCTGTTACCTGCACCAGCTGCCTGCCCCCTTCACCCCAGCCTCTCGGTGCCGCGCTGTCCCATGGCTGTGCTGGTGCAGGTCTTCTCTACAGCCTGGCTCCACCCTCCTGCATTTGCCATCACAAGCTGATAGAGACAGACTGGTCCTCTAAGCACTGTCTCCAAGGCACACACAGACCACTCTGAGAATCCAGAGGCAAAAGAAAATACTTGGGGATGGCTTTCAGAGGAAGGGACATGAGATAAAGAGGGGGGACAAGAGAAAAAGGGCTCAGAAGATTGTGCCCCATAGAGAGGTACGTGAGAAAAGGCAAGAAGCGAGACAGACCGATGTGCAAAACCATGATTCCTGGGCTGGGGAGACAGCTCAGCCATGCAGCGCCTGCCTGGCAAGTGCAAGATCCCAAGCTCTATTTGTGGTACCAAGAAAAAAGTGATTCCTCCTGAATAAAATGTGTATCTGGGGACAGAGCTGGACAGGGAAGGGAAGAGGGGTTGGGAGCAGTTTAAAAGGGAACCATTTGTGCATCAAGGGGTAGAAACCATACCATTACATTCCTAGGGGCACCAGCAAGGGTTTGTAGGGAGCTGAACAAAGTAATACATGCCTGCAATCCAAGAACTCTGGGAGGCTGAGACAGGAAGATCACAAGTTCAAACCCAGCCTGGACAACTTAGTGACTTAACCAGACCCAGAATTAAAATCACAAAATAAAAATGGGCTGGAAATGTCTCTCAGTATGAAGACCTGGAGTTCAGTCTCCAGGATGAGTGAGTGAGAGAGATGGGGGAGAGAGAGAGAGAAAGAAGGGGGGGGACCCAGGCTTAGACCAAGGGGAAGGGGAGGGATGAGAGAAAAAAAGGTGGAAAGAAACAGAGATGGGGGCCAGGAAAATGGCTCAATGAAATAAGCACTTCCCTGACAAGTGCAAAGGCCTGAGTTCAATTCCCAGTTCTGCCAAAAAAAAAAAAAAAAAACAGAGATGATTGATTGATTAATTGGTTGGTTGGTTGGTTGGTTGGTTGGTTGGTTGGTTGGTTGGTTGGTTGGCTGACTGACTAGAAGAGAGGTGTTGTCCTCTGACACATTTTCTACTCCCTGTCTAGTAGAAAAAACTAGACAGGGTTTTTGTTTTTGTTATGGTACCAGGGAAGACAGGGTTTTTGTGAGAAGCAGGTATCTTCTTGGTCACAGCCCTGTGGAAGCATCACACAAGGGCCTAGACAGGCATGAAGAACCTCACCGCGGGCAGAAGCTGGGGCTGAGGGCTAGAGCTTGACCAGAATGGTCTGAGTGGTCAATTCTGAGTTAACAGTTGAAGGCGAGAAGCAAGAGAGAGGGGATGTGAAAGTTGGACGCTTAGGTGCTGTGAACACCTTCCTCAGGCGCAGGCAGCACTAGCCCAGAGTGCGCACATGGGCACGGAGAACCACCTCATCACACGCTCTCAGGAATGGCCACCTCCCACCTCTGCCCCCACCATTTCTGAAAAACAGACCCCAAAGAGACTGCTCTCTCTGTATCATATGAGCATCTGGCTTCCACTCACGTCAATTTTATGTCATTTCTTCCTGTTAGGGAACAAAATAACAAAAATTTTTCTCCCCTTAGCTATTCATCCCTTCTTCCTTCCTTTTATTCTCCCTTCTTCTCTCCCTGTCTTTCATGAAACAAAAGCTCTCAGAAAAGCAGGAACTGCACGCATTGATATTTCTGATTCTTGCTGCCTTCAGATATAAATTCAGCCATGGTTGTTCTAAGTGACTACAAAGTTAGAAAAACATCTTGCAGAAAAGAACCCTGACTTGGGACACTCTGACCCAAATAGTCTAGATGGACTTCATACAATGCGAAGCCCCCACACCTGCTATCTGTCCTCCTGGGGGCTCCTCAGATCACTTTGCTCTTGCACCACCAGCCCATGCAATTCCTCCTGAAACCCGCCCACCTGAGGGTGGTTCATCTTACCATTTGATACAGCCAGAGGAGAGAAAGAACGTGGATAGAACAGCCTCTCTGGCAGCCCTTGTCACCATCCATTTGGTTCTTGCAGATCTGAGGTATACTGAGCTGACCCTGTACTACCAGAGACCAGTCAGCAGCACTGCATCCTGGACTCAGAAGCTACACCCTGTGTAGGCTCAAACCCCAGCTCTGTCACTTACAAACTAGGTCATCCTAACTTAGCTTGTTCTTTTTGTGTTACAGTTTCCTCATCTTCATGTGAGGAAATGGTCATAGAGTCAACAGAAATGTTTTTTTTTTTTGTTTTTTTTTTTTGTTTTTTTTTTTGTCTTTTTGAGACAGGGTCTCACTATGCAGTTCAGGCTGGCCTTAAGCTCACTTTGTAGCTCAGGCTGGTCTCGAACTCACAACAATCCTCCTGCCTCAGCCTCCCGAGTGCTGGGATTACAGGCATGCGCCACCATGCCCGGCTCAGAAATGTTAAATGAGGCAAGACCTGTAAGGATTGAAAGCAGTGCCTGGAACATAGTAAATACTCAATAAATCCCAGGTGCTCTAACAGACACTATTGTCATATAATAGAACGAGCACCAGAAAGGCCATGTTCCTGAATCAGTGAGTGGTGACCCTCTTGGTCAGACTTTGCCCTGCCATCTTTGGCCATCATCATCTCAGACCATCTTTGTCCTTGGAGCTAGTTGTTCTCTGCTAGGAGAAAAAGTTCTGGGGCACAGTGTCCATGCTTGGAACTCGAAAGGGAGAGGAAGGAGCCAGCTCCCGTTGTCATCCCTCCTGAGCCACACCCTCACCTGGCCCAGTGGTCCCACCATGGTCATTGCCACCCCTTCCAGACTCTGGAAAAGCCTTTTGCTTGGGACAGGAGGTGGGTGGGATGACCTCTAGATCCCTTGGTCCCTGCACTAAAATCAGTTTCCCTTCTCTCACCCTGTCACTCGGCCAGCACCCTGCTGTGGACCGTAGCCTGCCATATGCCTCAGCCTGCAACCTAGGAGGGGCCCTGAGGCTGGGACTTTGTTAGGGGGCTTCCCACCCATTGAGTCAGGGGTGGGGCCAGGGTCGGGACAGTAGCAGTGTCTTCCATAGGCTCTTTGAGAGCAGCCATGGGTGCAAGCAGATGACCAAGGCCACAGTCTTTACTGTTTGAGGGACAGCAGCTAAGGGTCCAGCAAAAATAAGAGCTGACATCTTGGTTCCCATGTTAAGAAAGGGAAGACAAGAAGAAGCCAGAAGAAGAAGGGATGAAGGAAGGAGGGAAGCTGAGACAGGGAAGGAGCAGACACCCAGCTTAGAAAAGGGCAAGCACCGGGACCTCATCACTATACCCAGCTGAGTTCATACTCAGGGCTGTGTGGATCCCAAGCTCAGCTTCCCCCCTTCTGGGGCCTTATGTGCTGCTGCCCCAAGACTGAGTACTGCAACGAGGCCAAGGAAAGCTCCAGCTCTGTCTACTACCTGGCTCCTTCTGAGAAAGAAGGACAGGTTGTGCCTATGCATGCCCCTGTGTGTGTGTGTGTGTGTGTGTGTGCGTGTGTGTGCGCGTGCATGCGTGCGTGCGTGTGTGTGACTGTTGCCTGGTCACACATTCCATCTCCTAGACTTGTGTCTGTCTAGCTGCACAGTCTGCCTTACTTCCAAAGGGCAGTTTGCAGCTCAGATTAACTGCTTCGGGCTAGCCTCCCCAACTCCCCCAGCACCTCAATGCTCTGCTCCCTGCCTGGCTTCTCTGTGCCCTGGGGTGGGGAGACTGGCAAAGCTGCTGGCCAGGGGTCCACAGGCTGAGGGCTGGGAGGCCTAACAGTCCTGCGCACTTCCTGTCTCCCTTGAGCACCACAAGGGATCTCAGAAGGTGGCAAGGGTGCAGCCACACATTGCACCTCCCCATAAAATACTGCTTTCAAAGACTCTAGGTAATAACTCCCAAAGGAGACTTTTGGGGTGGTTGACCCTCTGGCCTCAGGGGAATTGGCTTATCCCTGGGGGCAGGTAGGAGAAGGGTTTACTAACAGCAATAAGCCAGACCTAGGACTCCGCTGAGGGACCAGGGTGCTCGTCGTTGGAGACAAGCTCATTCTTATAAACGCAATTATAAAGCCCCTATGTTTTAGCAGGGTTCTGAAGGCTTGAGTTCTAGGTCCTATTCTGCTCTTCACTCCTGGGAGGATGTTGGGTAAACCAGCTTTTCTCTCTGGCCTCAGTGTCCTCACCTATAAATAAATGGCCTAACAGGAAGCAGCTGAGGGTCTTCCAATGCCATGGGTGAGTCCCTCCAGCATGTCCCCCTCATGTCACAGTGTAACCCAGGGTCACACGGGGGCATTTCCCCCTGCTGGCTGCTCACCTACCTGCAGGGCCTGCATTGCCAAGAAGGACTCAGCCTAAGGAGATCAGAGAAGCAGGGTGAGCATAGCCTGAAGGTGCAGTGGTGGCATTTGTTGATGAAATGCTTGCCCCTGAGAAAGGGAGGGGTGTGGCTGCAGTGGGGACTGAACACAGACTAGTTGCCAGCAGGTAAAACGTAGGGGCTTGCTCTCGGAAAAGGCCACTGTGAGAAATCCCAGGAGCCCCTTGTACTTCTGTGCAGGGTGGAGGTCACTTGCCATCCGCCTGGAGGTGCAGGTCAGAAGTGACCCAAATGCTAGGAAGGCACAATGACTTCACAGTGAGCCAGGACAGAGTCCATTTTGGGTCAGCCAAAATGGTCCCATGTGGACCTCCCTCTGTACTGTTGCCTCCTTTGCAGTGAGTGCTGAACCATAGAGAAGCCCCAAGTCAGTTTCTCTGGGTTTGAGCCATATCAGCCTACAACTTCAGGTTGCCCCATACATTCCCCACTGTTAAGTACTAGTCACGTGATCTTAGATGGGTTTCTCATTCTCCTGAATTGTAAAGTGGAAATAGTAACAATAATTCATAGGGTTGCTGTGGGGATCATACCAAATAGTCTTTGTAAAAAGCTTAGTAGTCACTCGCTCTCAGTAACTGCTCAGAATGCCTATGATTCAACAGGACTTTCTTATGTGAACAGCTTGCATTTTACTTTAATTCATCAGATATGCATTGATAGTGTGAGTCTAGCCCTGTGTGATGCTCTGGAGATATACAGTCAAGCATAAATCAGGGACATACCAAGAAGATTCAGGATTGTTCAGATGTCAGTCATTCCTACACTGATCTCTAGATTCAACACAGTACCGGTCAAAATGCTAAGCGGGCTTTCTGGTAGAAATGAGCAAGCTGATTCTAAAACATAAATGAAAACTCAGAAAACCTAGATTATTTAAAGAAGTCTTCAAAAAGAAGGAAAAGACCTTGGAAATATAGACCAAGAGATGAGTTTTGCTCTCAAGCAGCTTAAAGCTCTTTTGGGGAGACTAGACTTTTCAGGAAGACCATACCTCAGTTCCCTAGAAGTGCCGAGGGGTGTTAAGGACATAGGCACTAGAGTTGGCTCTTGGCTTTGCAAAGCAACAGCTCGTGACTTTGGCTGGGGTTCTTCTCACCTCTCAAGTACCCCAGATGTCTCTTTTATAAAATGGGTTAATCACAGTGCCTCTGCTATTGGACCTTTATAAGGATTTTTTTTTAATTTTTGTTTTATTGAAGTACAAATATCAATGAGATAGTTTTAAGATACCTTGACAAGATGGATTTGATAAATTAATACATTGCAAACTGTTTTCATAATGTTTTGGTATCATAGAAGGTGCATACATGATATTATACTTACAGACATTATTACATCGTATGTCTCTTATCAGTAAATAAAGAGAGTGTAGCTGTTTGCATTCTGTAAGATTAAACCTTATAAGTGCGTCTACTGACAGCACATTCAGCCCACAAAATATCAAAATCAGTCTTGTTGTTTGAGCTTAGAATCACTCGTCTAATGGGAAAAAAAAAAGATACATATACAGAGGACAGTGTTTGGTGAAGGTAGCGTGACCAAGACACTAACACTCAGGCTCAGGGGCTGGATGTGACAGGAGACTGTGCACAGAAAAGCAGAACCAGGTATGGTTCCCACGGAGACACATCCTCAATACTCAAGGCTGGCGAGCGAATGAAAATGGAATGAGGACAGAGTTCCTTCTCCTAGAACACCCCATGCAGAAAGAAAGCCTGGAAATATGAGCTGCCCTTCCCAAGGGGTGAAAGGCTGGAGCTAAGCACCTCAGGCTCTCTGAGTTGGCCTCTGCTTTCCCTGAGACCCAGACTGGGAGTTGCTTGCCCAGGGTCACTTGGCCGAAGGTTAAACACAGAGGAAGTTTCCAGCAGACAGCATGAACAAAGATCTGATAGCAAAGAGCCGGGAGGTGCTGCCTGGGGCCTACAAGGCTGTTTCTGGAGTGTCGCATTCCAGGGGGCGTTGTGGGTAGGGGACACCTCCAGTGTGAGTCACCAAAAGGCAGGCTGCCAAGTTCGACAGGATGCCCAGCAGAGCCCTTTGGCCTGGGCCCAGCTCAACACCCCCTACTCAGCCCCTCCCCCCAATGTGTACCCCTCCAGGCCTGGAGACGTTTCCTGAAAGACTAAGAAAATGCCAGAGGCGAGAGGGGCTGCCTGAGGCACCCGCCCTCTGGGGCCTGGAGCCAGGTCTCAGAGCAGCGGCTGGGTCGTGCAAGGGAGGACGTGACCGGTAGCCTTCATTCTCAGAGGCCGGGGATTTCAGAGGAATGCAGCCAACTCTGGCTCTGAAGTTCCTACTTCAGACCCCGCCCGGCTGGAGCCAAGGGCGCCTGTAGTCTCTACCTTACAAATCAGAGAGGCAGTCGTCACAGGCTGCATTGTGTAGGGGAACACGTTCTTCCCTGTGGCTTCTGGGCACAGGCTTACCTCCTCATGTTCCTGAATATACTTTGTGCTTCTGTAGGGCCTGGAGCCTCCATCTAGCCAGCTTCTTACCCCTGGAATCCCTGACCTCCCTCAGCCCCCACCCCAAGTCATCTTCTCACACCATCTGCCAGGGAGCACCTTGGCCCCTGGCATGGAAATCCTAGGAATGTCACATACCTTACTCGTGTTTGAAGTCCTGAGCAGACTCAGGGGAGACTGTAGCAACCCTATACAAACCCAGAAGGGATGATACGAGCAGAAGCCGGGACACTTGACTGTGAGGTAACTCTACTGTCTTCCTGCATGGTTGGCCAGCCAAACGTGAGAGCCATGCTCAGGGCAGATGAGGAAACAGGCCCCAGAAAGGACACGATTTGCCCAAGACCCTATGGTAGACAAAGACAGAGCAGGGTCTGTAAAACCCATGGCTTCTTAGCCTTACCACATCATTCTTGTGGTTTTCAGTCTGTTTTCTTCATTCTTAAGAAAAAGACAAGCTCTGGGAGGGACAAGAGCAAGGCCACCCGAGAGTCTGAGGAAAGAGAGAGGACAGAGATTGCTGGGCCCAAGGGTCAGGCTCCTCCTGTTGCCCAGCCCCATACTAGATGGAAGCTACTTTTTGCCCAACTTGAAGGAGCTATCCTGGCTTTCCCTTCTCAGTGTGAGCAAATCGCTCAGAGGCATAGGAGTGCACCTGTGGCTTACTCAGGGAGCTGAGGCCGGCCTCTATCATTGCCTCCTTCTTACCAGTGCCACAGTGCCTCTGCTGCCCTCTCTGTAGCATTCGCCATCTCCTTCCAGGCTTCTCCATTGAGTGTCTCTGAAGACTTTGTTTGTATCCCACCCATTTTCCCAGATATCCCAAGACTTCTCTGTCTCGGGAGCCACCCCTGATTACCAGGCCTGTCAACTTTTGCTACCTGTGGTTCCTGGTCTGTTTTCAGGGATCTCTTCCTGTCTCAGTAAATGTCTAGTTCATGTAACATTCCACAAGTATGTGTTAAGGCCTACTCTGTGCAGGGGGTTGGCTAGACAGGGGGTTCAGGAGTGAGCAGAAGAAACCTGCCCTCAATGGCTCTTACATTCTAGTGAGAAATAGGTGGCTAATATAAAGGCGACTGAGTCACAAGCCAGTAAAGGTTCGTAAGCCTGCAAGTCATCTGTGTAGCTCTGAAGCAACAGCCCAGGCCACACGAGCCAGCAGAGCAAAGCCCTGAGGCAGAGGTATGCCTGCCCTGTCAAGCGGGCCATGAACCACTCGGTGGAAGAAACTCAGGTCACTGGGGTCAGGAATCTAGAGGCTATTCTGAGGATTTGTGGTAGCTGCAAATGGATGGGGTACATCGGGGATATTGCTCAGGAAAGGCAAGGTCCAGCTTAGGTTCCAAGAGGAGCATTGGGTGAGAGTAGTCTGAAAGGGTAGGTTGGATGCTGGCAAACCAGCTTGAAGGCATAGGAGAATCCAAGGGAGGTAAGGGGAGATAGATCAGGGTCGGGAAGCAAAACCAAGTTTGGATTTACTTGGCAGGGGTAGCGAAGCAGGCGGCTGAAGAGATTGTTGGAGTGTAGGTGACCCAAGATTGGAGGCTAGAGACCTGAACGGGGTTAGCATTAACTGAGACCAGGACCACGGTGCCTTGTGCAGAGCAAGACTGCCACTGGACACATCCCACTGAATGTAGAATAGACAGAAGGCGACCACGTCAAGCAGACAGCTAGCATCCCAGAAGGTGGTCAGGATAGAAACAGGCCCCTGGGGAACATTAGGTGCCTTGGAAAGCCAGGAGGCTAGATTCAGTCCCCAGGAGAGAGGATGGGCGGTGAAAAAGGCTGATCACTTTAGTACAAGAGCTGCGGTTTTAGTCCTCCGCAGTCATCATGAAAAGGTGGCTGAAAACCAGCAGAGAAGAAAAAGAAAGGCTGCAGCACGCCCCCCAGGGGCCCAAAGGAGGGCACGTGGGAGGCAGTAATTGCCCTTAGAGACAGGAAGCTCTCTCCTAGGAAGGAGCAGGGTACAGCAGGCTGCAGCCCCGTGTCTCTTAAGTCTTAGGACATTTCATGAGAAAATGATGTCCTTTTTTCATTTCATTCCTTGGTGAGGCTTAAGTTTCTGCTTCCAGAAACTGACCCAGAAGCTAGCATAGGCGCCTAGGGCTATCTCTGCTCCCAGGGCTTTATATAACTCAGACCTCTCCCCACAGCCGTTTACAACTTTGGCTTCGGTCCCATGGTGCCAATAAGATGAAGCATTTAGCACCCGCTATATTTTGTGCTCTGTATTTTTGACAAAATGTTTCCTGCCTCCATGACGATATCTCAGTAAACAGAATTCAGTTGGCCCTCTCCATCCTCAGGTTGCACAACTGCGGATTCAACCAGTCGCAGGTCAGAAGTATTCAGGGAAAATATTCTAGAATGTTCCAAAAAACAAAACTTAAATCTTCAACACACTGATTACTATGCTGAATCTATGCAATGGAGTGACATCAGGGCATGAGATTAGGTATGACAATGACTTAAAGTATGAAGGAAGGCCCGGGGAGATGGCTCAGTGGAATAAGTGCTTCCCTGGCAAGTGCAAGGACCTGAGTTCAATACCCAGTTGCACTAAAAATAAATAAATAAATAAAGCATGGAGGAAGATGTGTTAGTTGTAAGCACCACACCATTACTATGGAGGATGTGAGTACCTACAGATGATGGCATTTGCAGGGCATCCCGGAGCCCATCTCCCAGAGTGCTCAGCGACACTGTACCTTGGAGGCAGATGGCAGTCCCGGGCGGTGGCCTTAGGGTCCAGTGGACTACTTGGCTGCCTTCCTCTTTTTTCTTTTTAACAATTAGCCTAACCAACTTCACCTTCACTGACGTACTTCTCCCTCTGAATCACTCCCAAATACTTCTTTGAGGTCGCCATACAACTACCCAAGCAGGAAAATAGAGTAGTTCAAAATGATACATGGCCCATCCCTCAGCTCGATTGGAGGTGACTGCCATCTCCCTGAGAAAATGGAAGCCTCTGATGCTTCTGATTCCCAAGAAGGCAATATACCCAGAAACAAGTTCCTCATCCCCAACTTACAGACCCAGCCACCCATGCCTGCACAGTCCTGGCAGGGGATGCCAACAATCAAAGCCAGATCGCCTTGGGTTTTCTCTGTACCCGTTACCTTCTCTCTTATTCTCCCAGTACTGAAGACTTCATCCCCATCCCCATTTCTCCAGAGGAGATGGGAAATCTGTGCCCTCAGGATCCTTCCAGATTGCTATCTAGCCATCCAGGGGTTCTCTTTGAGTGTACCTCTACCAAGAGAGTGCTACTGGATTAATTTACCTCGTGTACCCTATTCTGTCCCATAAGTGTTCCTTCAACAGACTTCTACTTCCAAGCTAAGCACAAGGCTGAAGGCAAAGCAGAATAAACACTGGGCAAGGAATCCATGAGTGTCACAGTAGCAGTGGTGGGAAGAGCTGTTCGATGGGCTGCCAAGACTCTTGCTGAACTCCTATCCAGCATTCCAGGTTCCAGAGGGCCTCCCCAGGATGAAGAAGGGTCTTAGGCCAGGAAGGGGTGGGCTGTGGCTGGGTGGCTCTGGCCAAGCAGGAGGAATATCCTTTCAATAGTCAACTACTTGAGATTGCGAATAGAAGAAATGTGAGGGAAGAGGGCAATTTGGGGATATTCTTCCCAGAATAGCTTTAAAACTAGGGCAGCTTTGCCAACTGCCTCAGATGATTGAAAGCAGGTGGGATTGAAGCAGATGCCCTCTGGAGATGCCTGTCAGACTCTAGTTTGTCAGAACTCTATATAGGTTTTCCTGGTTGTTCAGCAGATCTCAGGATGAAGCTTAGGAGGTTCCTTCCCCCAGGCCCCTGTGAATATCACATTGGAGCCAGCATCTGACAAGGAGGAAGGCCCACAACATCTGTGTTGGGAGGAGGGAGTGATGACAGGCATGTGGATGATGGTGCATGGGCTGGTGCATGGGTGAGTGGGTATTTGTGGACTCCAAATTAGCCTGCTGTAGTCTTGGGCGGGGGTCCTTAACAGAGCATGGAAATCATAAATGGTTAGTTTTGCCTTGTCTTCCTATGTTAATAGATGTCACCATTACCTTACGAGTAAGTCACTGTCTGTAGGCAGATGGCATTACTCCAGGTATATTGGTTCTCAGCCGGCAAACCATGATTTGGTTGCTAGTAGCAAGCTCATCAAAGCATGACCCAGGAGCCCAGGTGACCACCGTTCTCCCTCCGCATTCCTGGGCCCCTCCAGCGTCCCCTGCACCCTGCTGGTGGATCTTAGCTTCTCCACAGCCTGACTTCCTCAAGGTCACAGTTCCTCTGGGTTATAATTTGCAGATTTTGAGAAAGAGCCAACATCTGGGCAGAGTGAAGAGGGTGGTGATTATGTTTTACTTTATTTTGCTTTTTTTGTTGTTGTTGTTTGGCAGAACCAGGGATTGAACTCAGGCCCTTGTGCATGCCAGAGAAGAGCTTATTCCACTGAGCCATCTTCCCTGCCCCATATTTTGCTTTCTTAGGATAGCTTTAAAAGGGTGTCAGGACTCCCTGGGCTCTTTCAGACAGATGAGTCTGAGTTCTCCCAAGAGTTTGTTTACCTGGAAGATACACAAGACCCTTTTTCCCCCTTCCTCTTGGTCCTTGGACTCAAGTTCAACACTTAAGTATACTACCCTGCTTTTTTGTCACAGCTGGATGACAAAAAGTTCTGTAGAGGGAAGAATTTCAGGATGTCAAGAGAAATGCTCTCTCTTTGAGTAGGAGTTTAATGCCTTAGAAAACTTGGTTTCACCTACCATGAGCCCTAGCCATTCATGCGTGGGGATAGCTGAACCTCCTCAAAAGTATCTAGAAACAGGTTCAGGGCATGGCATTTACCTCTGATGGCGAGGTAGATGGTGAACGAGCATTTCAACATTCTGTATGATTTGGAAGCAGCAAGGATCTCTGCATAGAGGAAGAGGGGGTGAGCTGAGGCTTGTTAGAGCCAAAAGCAGCTCTTCACTACAGCCATTGTAAGCAGGACAGGGCATCTGAGCTTCTCTAATGTGTCACACACCACTGTTATCAAATGGAGTGTCCTGGGGGAGTTGTTTCTAAGTTCTTGGTATCTTGAACAAGGAACTGAGGGAGAAGCCAAGGAAGAGTAACAAGAGTAAGGTTTATTGAAAGCAAAAGAAAAAAACAAAGTTGCACTGCACGGAGAGGGAGCTGGCCAGTGAGAAGAGCTCCCCACCCTGATAAGAGCCCGGGCTGCGGGCTGCGTCTTTTGAGGCCCTGGGATTAGGAGAGCATCTGTAACTGGGACGGACAGCAGTGGGGGCCAGTGGGGGCCTAACTCAGCCGCCCGTCAGGTGAGGGAGTTTCTGACTACACAGAGTGTGATGAGGAAGCATGGTGTTCAACACCCACGGCACGGGAGCTGCTAAAGCCATAATGCAAGCGTGGGCAGATGCATGCCGGCCTCGTGTGCTGTGGGGCCTCACCACGCCTGGGGTCTTTAGAGAAGACACGATGACCTTTACGTCTTGGTTTTCTGATATTTTTACATAGTTGTCCTCACAGATTTCTGCTTCACTGGGCTGTGCCGCTGTGGTTTGTAATGGGTATTTGATAGGAAACTTGGTGGAGAAATAGCCTTGCTATGGCAGTGTTGCGCTACTGGGCCTCAGACACGTGACATTCGGCATGGGATATGCTCCCGGCAGAGGGAAGCGCTCTCAGGTATCCCTGGGATCCTTCCACCGAGGCTCGCTCCTGAGGACCTATAGCCAGCCTCTGCCCTATAAGATGGGATAGAGGCATTTAGATTTCGTGGTGCCTGTGAGCAGTGGCAGGGCACATTATATTGACTCATTGTCCAAGAAGGCTCAGCAAATCCAGGTGATCCTTGCAGACTCACCTGGTGCTGCCTGTACTGTCCTTGGCTACGTCCTCGGCTGTGAAGCACAGCCCTCTGCAGTGGGCGGAGTCTGTGGCCCGTGGAGGGAGACTGTGCCAGGCCTCTCCACTCCTGTCCACAATCAGGACATCCCTGTCACCTGGGTAGGACTTCCTCTACTTGCAGTAGGGCCAGTCCCACCAAGGACAGGCGGGCCAGGCGGTGGCAGACACAACTGATTCCTCCAGCTTCCTGTTCCTTCCTGCTGCAGACCTGTGAGGGAGCTGGCATTATTTTTATCTGGGGACACTGGCGTGGGAGGTATTTGTCAGCGTCATCTGGTAAATGCAATTGAGTTATCTGTTGTCCAAGGCACCCCCAAATAAGTGGTGTTAAGCATGCTAAGCTGTTCACATTTAAAAATACAATCAGACTGATGACAGATAATTTGTTCATGGTGCTTACGTCACAACCTAAGTACAGAGCCGTCAGTTCCAGAGCTGGTGCTTTATTTTTACCCTCTTGGGTTTTGAGCTAATCATAAATAAGGACTCCTGCCTTTTTGAAAAGTATAATGCTGTGTCTGACACCCCTGTGGGGGAAAATGGTCACAGGCTATGGATTAAATGTAGGAGCAGCTTGTTTACACTCCATATCAAGCATATGTTCAGTCTAATGAAGTAGCTGCTGGGCCTGCTTGTGCATGTCTTATGCAACTCTCAGTTTCAGGGGTGCCCCCATGGCATTCCATGGTAGCTTCCTCCCTAAATCTGCTCTCCTGCATTGCTCAAGTACCTTTGAGTCTTTCTGTGCCCTAAGAAGTTTTCTCATGGGTAAACCAGGAGTGTGTATGTGTATGTCTCAGTCTGTTCTCTGTTATTATAACAACATACCACAGACTCAGGAACTTATGAAAAGTATTATTTTGCTCCTAATTCTGGAGTTCAAGATCAGATGGCAGCATCTTGCAAGGGCCCCACGCTCCATCACAATATGCAGAAGCGAATTTGGGGATCAGGCTTGAATGTGAATGTCAGAGGGAACAAACTATATTCAAGCCATGGCAGTGGGCAAGGCTGTCTCTTGGGCAGTGCCTCTCTATCCGGGTGACTGTGCCCCTGGTGGACACTGGACAGCGGTGACAGGTATATCTGGGTCCCACACTGAGGGGACGCAGTGCCAAAGCTCTCCCTTTGGCATCAAGCCAGCGTAAGCCTCCGAGGCACCGGAGAGCCTCCTCCAGGCAAGAAGGGTTTGGCCTCTTGTCCCAGCAGTGCTGAGGCGGGGGCAGACCTGCTGTACTCATGAAGCAGATGGAGCCTCTCGCACCCCCCAGCATGTAACCTGACAGGAGATGCCTGGGTTGGAAGGCTGCAAGCGGAGAAGGTGCGCAGCGCCAGCCAGCGGTCTTGGGTCACGTGGATCGGTTCAGAAAATGTCTGTCGAGCCATTTACCTTCTGTTAGGCCAGCACCAAGCCTGATTTTAAGAAGCTGATAAGAAAGGTACAACCTCTGCCCAGAGAGGCAAACTGCCCAGGTTTGTAGAACGCTGTCAGTTCCCAAGGTGATTTGATAGCTGTTGCTACATTCAGTTTTTACAACATTATGGGCCGCGTGGGACAAGTAGGGTCAGTCCCATTTTGTGGCAGAGCAGACTGAGGCCAGAGAGGTAACTTGCCCGATATCATAAATACCCAAAATTATCTTTTCACTAAAGCACTTCCTAAGGAAGTATATCCCTATCCCCTTCTTTCTTTCTTTCTTTTTGTGTGTGTGTGGAACCGGGGATTGAACTCAGGCCCTTGCGCTTGCCAGGGAAGTGCTTATTCTGCTGAGCCATCTCTCCAGCCCCAGCATATCCCTTTCTAATCTCAGTCTTCCCTCTTCTCCTGGGTCATACTGGTTAGATATCAGTCCTTCCTTCCATCCTCCTTAATATTAGAATCTTGAATAAGAATAGAATGCATAACCCATCTTGGGAGCCACCCATTTCCCTAAGGAGCTTCTATTACAGGCCAACCTCTTCTTTTTATGCCTTCCCTGATGTTCTAGCAGGAAGTAGTGTCAGGACCAGAAGAGCACTTCTCTCCCTGGTCCCAGCCATATTTCTTCCCTGAGACAGACCCCTACCCCTCCCTCATTTATTTAGTGAACAACTGACACATTCTAAGGGCCAAAAAGCTGGATGTCTACTGGGAAAACAGACACGGCGCCTTATCCCTGGGAGGTTGCAGTTCATGTGGACGAGGCTGCCACTGTGCACCCAGAGCGGGGGCGTATGGCTGCAGACAGTGCTGTGTGCTGTGAACAAAGTGGAGTGATAGATGGCAGCAAGAGACGAAGACCCACCTAGACAAGGCCACGGCTTTGGGCCGAGGATGAGTATGTGAAATAGCTTCTCGTGGACTAGAGGAGCATGGCCCCCATTAAAGAAGCCCATAGGATGAGAAAGGGGCACCTCCACATACCTGCAGATGAGCTGGACCTTTTTAGCTCACAGTAGTGCACCCATCACCAGAAGTATCTTGCTGGCCTCCCCTCAAATCAGTTCAACAAGGATTCCCAGGTGACTGCAGTACCCCCAACTCCATTCTGCTACATACGTGAGTGAAGGATAGAGGAGCAAGACACCCACAAGGCTTACAGTTGAGCCAAGAAAAGAATATGTGCATGCAATGCAAAATGAGTGGTTGCCAGAATGCCAGAGCCTGGTGGGGGCTTCCCAGCCTGGGCCCTGCCTCCTCCCTCCACCATGAGTCACCTGTGTCAGAAATCACCTACTGCGCGCCCTCCTCTCTGTGGAGACCGCCCCTCGGAGCAGGAATGGGAGGTGGCCAGGCTGACCTGTGCCTCCTGGCAGGACGGCTTCCACACAGCCCTGTGTCCTTGGTCCCCGTCTTAGGGAAGCTGGTGAAGCAGGAGACAGACGTTGGGTAAGTTCTTCCCTGGCCAGGCAGTTGGCCCGTGCTTCCTGTGTTTGACCCATGCTTCCTGCGTTACTCTCCTGGGGGCAGTGCTGTGAGATGAGTTTTGGGGTTTGTTGCCTCATGTTAAATGGTACAAGTTAAGTGGTCAGGTGGGAGTGGGACCAAGGAGCTACTCTCTGACTTATAAGCTCACTGCCTATCTTGACACATCGGTGGTTTTCATGCATTTTTAGCAGCAGTTATTCTTGAGTTTATCCTCAGCCACATGAAACAGATCCAGCAGGGCTCTCTGCCTGGGATCTGGGAGCTCTGAGTCTCTCTGCCCCACTGTCTTGTACCCATCTCCACAGGTGACTCAAAGCTCTAGGAGAACTGTACAAGGAGCCCATCTGGTCTTCGCACTAGGGCTGACAGCTCCCCATGGTGCTCACCCAAGCACTCCCTTCAGACCACCTCTGCCTCTGCTGGAACAGACAGAACAAACATCACCAGGTCTAGCAGGGCAGGACCAGACAGAAGGGCCTGTGGTATTCAACAGAGGTGCTTTCTCAGGTGCAGCCAATGTAAACAGCACTCGTCCAGCGAGCAAAGCCTTATCTCTGTCATCATCCAGGTTCCAGAGGCACAAACTAGCCTTGCCAGTTCACAGATGTACTTGTTGGCCTCCAAAGTCCGCTAGACTTTGTGTCCTTCTCCTCCATCCCAGCTGTCCCTCTGTGTGCCACACCCATGGCTGTTGCTTAACTTTCCTCCAGGAAGCATTCTGGGGTAAGACATATGCATGCTCCCATTACGACTTCCTCAATGGATAATGCCCCATAATGTCAACATGACTTTTGAAGACTTCATCTGTAGCTGAGGTCAAACCCCTAGAGGGGTAACAGGGGTAGGCTTCAGATTGAGTCATTCTGGAACCCCCAAGTATAGACCAAATCGTTTTGTGAGCATTTCAAGGGGTTTTCATAGATTCTATAAATAGTCTAATAATGTCTGCATAATCATCTATTTTTAACATCAGCCTTCCGGACAATTTCAGCCGTAATTGGGCTGCTCATTGAATGCAGGATTCCTAAAGTTGTTCAGTTTCCAGTGGCTTCCAGAGCATGCCCTGTGGACCTAGCCAGAGAAGTGAGAGCCCAGAGAACAGTTCTGCCTGGACTTGGGCAGCTGGCATTGGGGAACCTACTCCAGCGGGACCTGAAGAGCAAGCTCTAGGATGCTCCAAACAGCTGGAAAGCTGGATGCTGCCCCCAGCCTGCCTTTCCGTCTTTCAGACAAGGACACAGAGGCACCCACAGCAGTTAGCTAGCCTTGTTGCCTTCATTGTGCAATTGGCCTTTCCTCAGGCTGAGGCTCTGATGAGCAGCCCTCCCACACCCACACCACCCCCTCCCCCATCGCCACTGCTACTGCCGCTGTGTCACCACAGAGAGCCATCAGTAATGGCTGAGACTCATTATGCTGAGATAGGCCTGGGGAATACCTGTCTCCATGCCCTTGGCCACTCTCCTAGCCAGGTGGAGAGACACCTGATTCTATAGAGACAACAGCCTGGCCCTCTTCTGGGGTTTCTAGAGGGAAGAGCAGGGCCAAATCGAGTGGCCGTCACCTCTGTGTGGGGCCTTTTCTAATAAGACACTTCCCAGGGGCAGAAAGACTACAGGCACAGAATCATTGACTAAGGTAGCAGCCCTGCCAACCTTAGAAGGTGGCCAGACCAAGGTGGCCAGTCCCCAGGGAGGATGCCATGCAAGTATGGAAAGGGCACTGTGTGAATGTGTGGTTGGACAGCCCCACTGACAGTGGGTAGGCAGCAGGTAAGACCAGGCTACCCAGGGGTTGGCTCTCTAGGGCTGCCCTCAGGTCTGCGCATATCTGTAGCTGTGCCCCTGCACTGCCTAATTGCACTCATGTCTTTCCTAAAGCCAAATCTGGGGACACCTCATAGTGAAGACTTGCTGCTCATCCACAGAATTTCTCAGCTGTTATTCCAGCCCTGTCTTTTGCACCACTGACAGGAAGACTTCTAGCTCTTCTGAGGGCTTCTCAAGGCCACAGCCACACAGTCTCTGGCTTCTCTTCCCCGAGAATGAGGCCTCACACCTGCGTAAGTGTGAGACAGAGTTCCCACTGAATCAGCCCGACTTGTCGGCTTCTCCCACTGCGCCCCAGGGCTGCTCCCCCACCTTCCTACAGATCAGCAGGGCTGAGCCTATCTGACCTGATTTTGCCAACAGAAATAGTCTGGGTGCTCACAGCCTGGGAAGCTTGGGAAATGTCTCCAGAGTGATCTAGATTCGACTGGAAGTGGCTAGTGGCAGTTTCCAACCACAGCATATGCCCTTTACCTGGAGCCAAGTACTAGGAAGGAAGCATCCCCACCCCAGTGCCATAAGCCATCAGTCACAGAAAATGTCTCTAATGGTTTTTTTAATTAACAATAGTTCAAGGACCAGCACTTGAGGCATAATATTTGTGTCTATTGCTTAGAACAACTCTAAGACCAGGCTTATAAATGCACTCTGTCTTCAGTCTCGGGTGGAGCAGAAAGGGCAGCAGACACACCAGCATCTAGGGAATTGGGCGTGATGCTCCGGAGAGTTTGGGGTGCCTGTTGTCACTTGGTCTGGGACCTACAGAACCCACCTGCCTTGGTCACAGAATGGTCACATGACTGGCCAACCTGGGAACTCATCTCCATGTTGGCCACGATCCTTCCCTGGGATCTGAAGCCTGCACACTCCAAGATACTGAATGCTTTCTTTTTAGTTGATTGGCTCATGAGCCTTTATGACAGTCTGGAAGCTTCTGACAGCCATCTTTGCATGGCAAGATGGGACTCTGTCTGAGGCAGAGGATATCAGCATAAAAATCAAAGTCCAGATGGGCAGAGGCAGAGAGAGGACCAGCCCTGGAATTCTCGTTTGAGCCCTGTGAACCCTGTGGCTATATCCTTGGCCCCCCTACCATGTCAGCCAGTCTGGGCTCTGTGCGCCTGAGCTAGTCTGGGTGCTCATTGGAAAATGTTTCTGTTGCTGGCAATGGAGAATCCTCAGTGTCTGGGGACAGAGCAGACTGAGGCATGGAGGTGACCGAGAACTGGCTTCCGGCTGTGGGTGTCCGAATTGCGGGCCACAGAGGTCAGGGATATTCGGGGAAAGGCCCGAGCCCCCAGGCAGTGGGGCTCTGCACCCAGCAGACCAGTCTGGCTGAAGCCACGGCCCCGTGCCCGTGCAGGCCTCTGGGGCACCCTGTCCCGCAGACACAGTGAGGGCCACAAATGATCACCAGAAGCCAAGCTGCATACAGTGAGCTGCAGCTCACATGTAGGCTCAAGGTGCAGCAGAGTCCCCAAAGCCGGCCCTCAGCCCAGCAAGACTGTACCAACATTGGTGTCACAGCGAGGAGGTGACCGTGATGTCCAGCTAGGAATACAGACCAGCTGACATAGCCCATGGCTGCCAGAAGGAAGGGGCAGCTGGGTCTAGGGCAGCCTTGGCAGACAGAGTGACTCAGGAGACAACTATCAGGAGGTCTCTCTGCCACTTGTAAAGCACCTAGTGTGTGTCACATGTATTGTACATGATCCACTGAAGCCCAGCTGGTGAGACAGACGCCAAGTCCTGGCCAGTCTTCCCTATGCTACCCTGACTGGTGTGTGAGAGGCAGTACCCAAAGCCTGCCCAGAGCACTGGGCTTCATTTTCACCCTCTCTTCTCCACACCTAGAGGACACACTGCAGGAAGCACAGCCCCCAGCTCCTGCCTGACCTCCTCTCCTCCTCTCCACTGCTCCTTTCCCTCCTGCAAGGCCGAAAAAAACATAATTCCATCACCTAGGAGGAAGCTGCCTGATCACTTCTTTTTAGTCCCAAACCACAGAAACCAACTTCTAAGTGGTTTAACTTCCCTGAATCCTTTTTCATAAGGATTTTATGATATTTTATGGAGCCCAAAAGTCACAGGTAAAGATAGACATGGAACCCTCAGGGTCCTGTCCGGGAACAAGAGTGACCTGATAGCGTAGCATCTATAGGTCCCATGCCCCAGAGCAGCTGCGTTTGGGCAGCCCTCTCCCCCTGTGCAGACAGTGCCAAGAAAGGGCTATGCTGCCAATGTTGAGGAGGACCCTGGGCTCCTCCAAATGATAATGTCTCAGGTGGGACAGGAACCTTCCAGGAACTATTCAAAGCCACTTCCTGACTCCTGGAGACAGGCAGCAGGCATTCGAATGAGTAAGAGACACAGGAATAAGGAAGCATTGTGGAGTTGGAGTAGGTGAGGGGCAGTCTGTGGATGGATCTCATTTGGCCTTGAACGCGGCCCAGAGAGGATGGTATGACTGAAGGGGCAACTCAAGGCTGGGAAAGAGCTAGTTTAAACCACACCACACCACCAAGGGCAGCTCTGTGGAATGATGTAGCTGTACTCAAAACAACCCCGAACAGCCACATAAAAACGTCCCAGATAAGCCAAGGAGCGTCTCTCTGTGGCCAAAATGCTACCCACAAAAGTGAGACATGCTGTAAGACGGTCCTGGAGAAGGGAGCAGGGCTGGCACACAGAGGGCAAGAAGAAGCTACCTGGGAAGTGGAGTGACAGTCCCAAATACAAGGTGTATTGAGCAAACACTTTCTACTCTTAAGTCTTATATTAAAAAAAAAAAAAGTGGGAAGCCACCAGGGTCCCTTAGAGAAGAGATGCCTGATAGTTTATCATGGAACATGCACCCACACAGTCCTCACATTCCTTTCTAGAATGTAGCAAGGGACAAGATACGTAAGATTCCTGCCCTTATGAAACGCTTCCTCTGCAAGAGTCAGACCATCAATAAGGAGAGCACCCAGTGTCAGATGATTAGGACCAGGAGGGAAATAGGGAGGCAGAGGGCTGCTATTATAAAGAGGTACTGGAAGGCTTTAAAGGTGGTGTTTGTGGGCCCGGGGAGATGGCTCAGTGGAATAAGCGCTTCCCTGGTAAGCGCAAGGGCCTGACTTCAATCCCCACTTCCGGGGGTAAAAAAAAAAAAGGTGGTGTTTGAGCAGAACTCTAATGAGAGAGAAAGTCTGAGCCAAATAATCAAAAATGGATCTTTGCTTTGAACATAACTATCTTGTTTCTAACATTAAAAATTCTATCAAATACTTCTTTTAAGCCCCGTCAACCAGGTGCCCAAAAGAATGCCTGGGATCCATTGCTACAGGGCTGGCCTCTCCCACATCCATGCTAACTGCTCAAGGAAAAAGAAGCTTCCTGCCAACAGTAACTAAAAGCTTACCCTCTCAACCCCGGCTTGAGAGGCAATAACAGAAGCCACCTTTCTGGACAGGAACAAACCAGAGTCGCTGGGGAGGTTGAGTTTGGGTGGGCAGATTTCCCTTGGTGACTTGTTTTATAAGAGGGAGAGCAGAATGATGGTGAGTTTGCAGAGATCAGGGTGGGGGAGCTGCCAGTGGACCTCAGGAAGTATAAAAATACACTGTGGTCCTTGTGCCTTGACACCCCACCCCCACCCTGTCTCAGCGTCTCCCTGCTGTGGTTGGCCATGCCTGGGGGGGGGGGTTGGTAGTGGGGGATTCTCCCCTCTGCCTGTACACAGCTGTTTTTGGCTAGGCCACAGGGCTCCACCATGCCAGAGTTCATGTGGTTATCCAGAGTGGGAAGAATTTCCCAGAATGCCTTGAGAAACCTGAGACACTGAATGGCTTTCAGGGCTTATTGATGTGGCCAGTGCAGGAAATAGCAGTACGTCAATAAATAGTTTTAGGCAGGAAACGAGGCTTAAATGGTAGCCTTAAAGTTTGGGGAAAAGCACTAGGGGTTACTAGGAGGGAGCCTGCCAGTCAGATGAGAATCGAGAGCCAAATGCCAGACTTTGAAATGGCTGCCACCGAGGTGAGGCCTCTTGCTGCTTTTGGATGCTAGGTGCTGAGGTCGGAGGCAGAGTGGGAGACCCGGGGACTGGCTGGTCGTGACTGGCAGAAAGGGCCTCCTTGTTCGTAGGATGAGTTGGCAGCCTCTAGCACATGTGTCGAGAGGAGACACATAGGCTGGCTACAGTGGCCTCCAGCCCAGGCACGCTCCCACCCCACGTCTCCAGCCTTCTGGGGCAAGTTGCTGCTAGCTGCCAAGTCACCTCCAAGATTTCCACTGTCCTACTCAAAAAAGAAACAAACAAACAAACAAAAAAAAAAAACAGGCAGGGGAGGGGGTCACAACACTCATAACTTTTTCTGATTATAAAAAAAGATGGTTAATTAAATTAGGGAAATCCAGGAAAAAATAAAGGTCATCTATAATTGCAGTTTTAAGAAGCAGTTACTATTACTACTGTTAAACACTTAGAATATTTCTTTTTGAATATTTCTTAAAAATTTATTCATGGATGAAATTATATAGTACCTGGCATTTCTGGCTTTTTTTTTTTCACTTAGAATTACATAAACATTTTCTTATGCTCCTATAATCTTTTCATAAACATAATTTTCTATGAATTATGGATCCTATGTACTTACTGAATTTTTATGTACATTATACTAATTTTTCTCATTATTTTTAATTATTTCTTTGTGATAATTGCCAGAGATGCAAGACCAAACAATAAGAACACTTTTAAGGCTTAAAGGTTTTTCAGAAAAATTATATAATGCCCACTGCCTGTATCTGAGAATAACCGTCTCACAGCCTCCTCACTATACTGACATTACCATTTTTCTTAAGTTTTGCTAACACAGTAGGTGGAAGAGATATTTCCATTTATTTAATTGCTACTGCTATTTAATTTATTTCCATGTATCGATTATTTTTTTATGAAAATTTATCTTTTAATGTCATTTCCCTACTTACCCATGAGGTATTTAGTACTTTTATTATAAATCAGAATATACTGCTTGTATATTGTGAGCACTGTCCTTTGTCACATTTATTGCAAATCTTTCCCCAGCCCATCGATTGCCTTTTAAGTGTGTTTTTAATATTCTGATGCATTTCTTTTGTCTTAGTGCAGGAAGTTCTTCCTCATCCAGAAATCTGATAAATACTGAATTTTATCTTCTTCAAGTTTTTATAGTTTGTCTTTTTGGAAAGAAAATGTACCTCTTTATTCCATCTGGAATTCATTTTAGGGCCCAGTATGAAGTGCAACTGTAAATTATTTTCTTCCCAATACGAGACAGCTGTCCCTGCAGTGTCGCTTGAATGAGTAACGCTTCCTTTGCTCCTGATTTGTGGCCCTCCTGGGATTGTGGGATAAATCCTTACGGATGCCAGATTTCTTTCTGGCTATCTGACCTAGGTGCTTGTGCTGTGTCAGTGCTGTAGCCTTTTAATTACTAAAGCTTTAAAATGGGTTAAAAGTACTAGAATGCTCTCCAATTGTGTTTTATCTTGATTTTAGATGCTTCCGCTGTTATTCTTTGAATTACTTTCCATATCTTCTTTTTTCAAGCCCTGTACTCCCTCCAAAAAAACTCTTCATTTTTGAATACAGAGTATAAATGAGTATTACAACAGTTCACAAAGAATCCCCATCTTTATCATGTTGCCTTGGCATTAGGAATAGTGCATATTTCTTCAGTTGTTCAAACAATTTCTTAAATCTTTCACCATCTTGCGTAACTTTTAATAATGCCACTTTACTTTTTTGTTACTTTAATAAATGAGTTTTGTGTATTATAATATCTCACTGGTAAATCTTGTCATTTAAAAAAAGTTACTGATTTTTTTTTCTTTCTTTTTTTTTTTTTTTCAGAACCAGGGATTGAACTCAGGCCCTTGTGCTTGCCAGGGAAGTGCTTATTCCACTGAGCCATCTCCCCGGCCCCAAGCTATTGATTTTTGTATACTAATTTTGGATCTATATACTCTTTTTAATTGTTGTGAAACTCTTTTAATAATTCTAATCTTTATTAGAGGGTTCTCTGGGGCTTGTCAGGCATATAATCTAATAATTTTATCTCCTCCCTTTTAAGAGTCATGGGTATTGCTGCTTTTCTTTCAATCTGGCCTGTTGATATATTACATTTATAGATTTCCTGGTAGTGTATCATCCTTGCCTTCCTGGGATAACAATCTTGGTTATAATGGACCTGTTTGCTAATATTTAATTTATTTCACATCTATTCACATTACAGAAATTAGCTTATAGACTTCCTCAATGGAATTTACTATCGTTATAAGGTCTGAACTATAGGGAACTGACTAGAAAGATTTTCTTTTCCTGTATTACCAAAGGAAAGCAGTGACTTGATTTTGTTGAACATTTGAATGAATGTTTAGAGAACTCCTTATAAAAGTAAGTCTTTCATAACTGCATTTTATTTTGTGGTTTTGTTTTTGCCATTTATTTATGTATTTGTTTATTTGTTTGTTTGTTTGGCACAAGGTCTTGCTATGCAGCTCAGATTCATAGTGATCCTCCTGTCTCAGCCTCTCCAGTGCTGGGGTTACTGGTGTGCATCACCATGCCCAGTTCTGGTGATTGGCTCAGCACAGGAAAGGGCACACAGCAGCAGAGATCACACCCAGGCCCTCACACTTGCCAAGCAGGTGCTTGGGTGGCCAAGCTATTTCCCCACCCTCAAATAATCAATTTCTAATCTTGTCTGTATTATGCCCTCTTCTATGTTTCATTGATGACTTTCTAAATTTGAGTTGACTGTTTAGAGCAATGCTGCCTGACAGACATATACCGTGGCCCACATATATAATTTTAAATTCAATAATGCATTTAATTAGCTCACTATATGTAAACTTTTAACATGTACTCAGTCTTTTCAAAACATGAAACATTCCTCTACATTACCATTTTCATACTTTTTGAAAGCCATTGTCTGTTACACTTACAGCGCATAGAAGTTTTGATTGCAACATTTTAGCGCGTTCCTGCTGGATTGCACCAGCTACCGGTGTAGCAGGTGTAGCAGTCGTGCCTGCGCCCCCACGGTTCTGAGCACCAGGCGGCAAGACACGCGCATCACAGCTTGCCATGAGCATATTGCACACTCAGTAGTATGTATGCTATCATTGCGGACAAAATAGCACACATGGCACATTTTCTTTATTTAATAGCCAAAATAATTGACTCTAAATTGACCTTACACTATAGTTTTGATCATATCCCAGTTTTTAGAGATCTTCATTTCCTAAATTATCTGCTGTATATTTATCTTTCTTTAAGAGAATACCTTGTTGGTTATTTTTAATTGCTAACTTTTGACCTCAATATGTAATTTCTTCTTTCTTTCTTTCTTTCTTTCTTTCTTTCTTTCTTTCTTTCATTCTTTCTTTTTTTCTTTTTTCTGAAGCACAGTCTTGCTGTGTAGCTCAGCCAGGCCTTGAACTCACTTCGTAGCCCAGGCTGGCCTTTGACTCACAGCAGTTCTCCTGACTCAGCCTCCTGAGTGCTGTGATTACTGCTGTGTGCCACCATGCCCAGCTTCCACTATGTAATTTAGAAAATTTCTTTGCTTTTTCTTTTGTTTGGCATTTTGGTTTTGGTTTTGGTTTTTTTACTATGTTATCCACGCTAGATTTAAACTCACTGTGTGGTCCAACCTGGCCTTGAAGTCAAGCTCCTCCTGCCTTAGCCTCCCAGATGCTGGGATTATGAGAATGTACCCCATGTTCAGGTAACTCCCATAATTTCTACTTTTTGAACATTAGAGTGGAATCACAGCTTACTGTGATACTATTTTTCACTTTAGAATTATTATATTGTTTAAGTCATCTAATTAATTTTTGTCCATTAAATCAGTAATAGTTGGTGGTTCCTACTATAATATGATTTTTATTTTTTCTTATGCATCAATAACTTTCTAAATATTTTGAGTCTATGTTGTTGAGTATATAGCATTATATATTATCTACTTAGTATGAACAATATTTTACCTATAGTAATAATCCTATAACTTCTAAATGATTGTCATAAGATACCTTGATTTTACTATTTTAATTTTATTTTTATTTGCCCAAGACTATTTTTATCCTTTCACTTATTTCATGTATTTTTTTGTTGTTGTTGTTCTGCTAGTGGTTGCTAGTGTTTAATTTTAATACTTTTAATGGCATACTTTAACATATTTCTCTGATTATCAAACTTAGGGGAGCAATAATCTATGAACCCTTCTGGTCTGAATTAGGAAACTCTGTATGCTATATAATTTTTTATCTCCTTCCCACAAGTATTTACCAGTCGTAACTTAATATGACGTTATTAAGTAACTACTACTATGAAATTATCATTTAAGTTGCAGTTAAAAAGTTCCAGCCAGGTATGGAGACAGGCACCTCCATCCCGACCCTCAGAAGGTTCAACACAAGGATGGCTTCAGCCAAAGAGTTCAAAACCAGCCTGAACAACAACAGTGAGATATTGTCTCCCAAAAAAAATTTTAATAAATTCAATACATTTTTTAAAAAAATTAAATATCCTGTCTTCCAGGGATTATTTCTAGCTTTTTACTCACTCTTATAGCCAAAATGACAATTAGTTATTTTAACTTCCTAAGCCTGTCTGGTTTCCATTTCAGTTTTCCCTTCCCACCCTTCTATACCATGATTTCCTTACAATTGAGTCATAAATTCTGTTGGCTGAAACATACATTCAAGAAAGTTGTATGAGTGGTGGTTTTTGGTAATAAAAAGCCTGACATTTACCGTTTTGACTATTTTCAGTGCACAGTTCAGCAATGTTGACTACACTCACAGCGATATGCGCCAATCTCCCAAATGTTTTTGTCTTACCAGCCTAAAACTCTGCCCATTAAATGACTCCCTGCACCCACTTGTCCCCAACCCCTAGCAACTCTTTCTACTCAGTGAGTTTGACTCCCCTTGACACTTGTGAGAATCCAGCAGAGAACCCTGGCTCTTGTCTCTCCCAAGTCTCTTTCCTGGAATCCTCTGGCAGCTTTAATACCACTTCTCCTGTACTACAGCCAAGAGTGAGCGCGCCCTATCAGCCCCTCCTGCAGTGTCTGGCGTACAGCGCAGTCATATTCTTAAGCAGCACGGACAAATGAATGAGCGTACGAGTCAGTGTCCCCTACTACCCCTCCAGGGGGCATACTTAGCGTGTCTAGCCTGAGCTGGGGCTAAGATGAGCCTCTGTGGCCAGCTGCCGACCCATGCAAGCAAACCATGTTCCCCTTCCCCTGTCCTATGGAGAGGACTGATTTGGGGTTAGCCGAGGCAGAGTTCAGCCAAGCAGAGTGGAATGGGGAAGGTGACGAGTCCGGGAAGAGTGTCACCCCCTTCTCAGTACTGGGGTCATCAAGGCAAGGCTAGAGCGCCTCTGTGAAGCAGGTGATGACGTCACCACTTGCATTGCCCAGCGAAGGGAAAGCTGTGCCCTTGGCCTGGAAGCGTCTGGAGATGCCTGGCGGTGGGACCGGGGGTCCCTGCTTCCCTCAGCAAGACCAGGGGTCCACCTCGAGCCCCAGGCCCAGGGGCACGGAAGGTCTCAACAGACCCCTCCTTCCCCGGTCTGCCACGGTTGACACAGTCTCTTATGCCTCCGCAGAAAGACTTCACGGTGCGTGAGGAGCTGCAGCAGCAGGACGTGGAACGCTGGCTGGGCTTCATCACCTTCCTGTGTGAGGTGTTTGGCACCATGCGCAGCAGCACAGGAGAGCCCTTCCGCGTGCTCGTGTGCCCTATCTACACTTGCCTCAGGGAGGTAAGAGACTCCACACTCCCTGACCCCCTCAGGCCCCGCCCTGGATCAGCCCCTATCAGCCCCTGCTACTGGTTCAGACTCCACCCCACCCCTGTGGAAATGGAAGACGAGGTGGGAACTACCGGGTTGGACCACTTACAAAGGAATTGATCTTTTGATAAAGAGAAATGTATTTCCTCATGCTTCTACTTCTAAATCCGGGTTTTTTATTTATTGAGTTTACACAAAGTATTGCTAACTCAGGGCTTCCTAATTCCTAATCCAGAATACCTACTACAGACAGGAGGAATTATTTCAATGAATGGATCTCTGCGTTGGATTGGTTTACCATCAGATTGTTTGTTTTAAGAAGAAAATACTTCTAAGTTTCACCTGAAAAAGGAATAAATAAGAATAACCAAGAAACTTTTGAGATGCAGGAACTCTTAGGGGTACTTATCCTGCCAAGTATTAATCCATGCGTTGTCAGGTGACTCTAGTTGCTCTGGGAGGATAGAACTGGAAGAGGTAAAAGTAGAAACTAGGAGCCGGGTTGTGAACTGTTGGTGTCATCCAGGGCAGGCTAGTGGCTGGGAATATAGCCATGAATGTCAGGAGAGAGAGACATTTGGGTTCTCCTTGTATTTTATTCAAGCCAAAAGGACACACTGATAGGAGACAGAAGGGGGTCACCCGTTGCATCCTGGTGGCTGTTTTCTGGAATAGCAGGTACTGGAAGAAGAATGGTAGCTAGGAGTTGGTTTTCAGGACATTGTATTTGGGTCACCTATGATGGTCTTTTGGGTTGCTTCTTGGCTGGTAGGCAGAATCTCTATTGAAGCAGCTTATGGAAGCAGTCACACAAAGTATTGGTGATCCTCCTGTCTCATACTTTGTCTCAATATTCCTGGAGACAGGAAATTCACTCAGATGAAGTGCCAGTGTGCACCTGGATCTGGAGGCTGAGGGTAAGAGAGTATCACCCCAGAAGGGTGGAGCCCAGAGCAGAGGCGTGGGTGGGCAAGGAGAGGGGAGGAGAAGGGACAGAGGAGGAGTTAGGGGCAGGCAGGAAGCAACCAGTAGCCTGAGGTGTGAAGACTTTAGAAGAGCCAGTGAAGACCATCAAAGCAGTCTTTTAACAGGAACCAGCCCCAGCCAGACACTTTACCTGTGCTGTCTCCTCCCAGCCTAGTAGCCTTCTGTGGCCTCCAGGACATGGAGAGGGACAACTTATGGAGAGCCAAAGGACTGGGGCAGAAATGTACGCTGGCTTGGAAATAAGAAAGTGGCAGGGGGCCAGGGAGATAGCTCAGTAGAATAAGTGCTTGCCTGGCAAGCGCAAGGGCCTGAGTTCATTCCCCAGTTCCTCAAAAAAAAAGTGGCAGAGCCTGGTTGTCAGTGGAGGAGAGGACAGGAGCGTGGGCAAGTCCTTCAGTAGGGCTTCAGAAAGGCAGCAGAGACAGGGAGCTGCGTGGGGGGGTTGCTGCAGGGGAGGAGTGGGGCCGGGGACATGTCTTACTTTGATTGGAAGGAGATAGTTGAGTGGTTTAAGTACAGCAGGGAACACATGTGAGTTTCTAAGCATGCGTTTATGGGACAGTAGTGTGCCCATTCTGGCCGAAAGCAGAGCGTGCACGTCTCCCTGAGATGCTTTGAAAACCCCGAGCCTTTGCCACCCCGTGTGGACACACCCTGTTTTCCTTGCCGACCTGCCTCCATTCAGATTGGCCTCCCAGACGCAGCCCCAGCCTCTCCCTGCTGTGCTCCCTCTTGAAGGCCACATTGCAGCAGCAGCAGCAGCACCAAGAGGCCAGGTAGCCTTGCCCTATGCATCCCTTTGCAGTGAGTGGAAAGTAGGGTTTTTTTGGAGGTAAAACACTGCCTACTCCGTGGCCACAGGGGTCCTCCCATCCTTGCCTGTGCCCCTGACAAGTCCCCTCAAGACAGGGAGCAGCACTGTTCAGCAGTGACCTGAATTACCCCAGTTTTTTCCTATGCATAATCTAGCCCCACCCCCCACCCCCACCACATCCCCCAGTCCCCCCACCCGTCTTGCTGTCACCTGCTTCCCCAGCAGGAAGTGGGCTGTGCTGGGCTGAGACACTTCACACTGCCTGAGGTGGTGCAGACATTCTGATGTGAGATCCGGAAGGTGCCAGAAGGTCTGCATGCACCAGAAGCAGAGAGCCCTTCCTGATGTACCCTTATTTGGTACTTTAAGCTTTTAGTGACAGTTTGGTAAGCACAGACCCAAACCATGCTTCTGTAAACTGAAGGAATAAATAAATCATGTACAGCTTTCATCATTTTTTAGAAAACTTTTTTTTATTTATTTGGTGCAGGGTCTTACTACACAGCTCAGACTCACAGCTTGTGGTGATCCTCCTGTTTCAGCCTCCCCAGTGCTGAGATTTGCAGGTGTGCACCACCACACCTGGTTTCAATAGCTGGCACAGCATGCCTAGGATTCTGGGGCCAGCAAAGCATGCAGTACCAGGGATTGAACCCAGGTCCCTGCACTTGCCAGGCAGGTGCTTAGACCACTGAGCTCTCTCCCCAGCAGGTCTCATCATTTTATAAGAGAAAAAAGAAGAGCCCCAGGTTAGGGCAGCATCCTGGGGCCAGGCCCCTGCCTGGGTACAAATCCCGATTCTGCTAGTTTTCAGCTCTGCCACGTTGGGGCAAATAGTTGGTCTCTGTTGGGCTTCTCTCAGCTGCAAAAGGGGCTCATGCCTTTTTCCAGGACAGGGTTTAGGGAGGACCACACGGCATGAAAAAGAAGCCTGCACCAAGAAGCAGAGCCCATTAGGTTAGGGAAGGCTCAGAGAACTCCTTTGAGGGAACTGCCACTTGACTCTGAGAGCCGGGCATCTTCCAGGCCAATGGGCTTAGAGTCTGAGCACTTGCCTGATCTTAAAGGAGACAAAGGCTGAGAGCCCTGACACAGGACACAGAGGACATAGAGCCAGTCCATGTCAGGGTTGCCCTAGAACTCCTAAGCTCACCATCCAGGGCACCTTTCAGAAGAGAGCTCAGCTTCCTTAGAACAAGCCTTTAAGAAAAGATGAGAACATGAAGAGGTACCCTAGGGATCTTCTCAATCCCTTGTAGGAATCTGAGCCTTTCCAGGTTCATAGAGACATCTGAATTCTTAAAGTTGCTTCATCCCTCTGTCTTCTACCTCTGTCTCTACCTCTCTGTCTGTCTGTCTGTCTGTCTGTCTGTCTCTCTCTCTCTCTCTCTCTCTCTCTCACACACACACACACACACACACGCACACACACACACACACACACACTCATATCTAGGTCTCACCAGTGGTCTCAAATCAGGTTGAACTAGTGCATGGAAGTGTGAAGGGTTGAAAGCACTGCTGCTGCCTCCCCCCTACCCCCTGCTGGGAAAGCTTAGGCTTTTCCCCTGAGGCCATGCAGATGGCTGACCCCAAATTTGTAGCCTCCAACCTGCCTAACTCCCAGAACTACCCTGGGCCTACATTTCCAGCTGTCCACTAGAGTCATCTTGCCTAGAGCTACTCTAATAAGATGGGAGAAGGTATCCCAAGTCCTCCTTACCCAATCCAGGTGCTCATGGACCCAGACCCATCTTTCCTACCTGTGCAGCCAGGCAGCAGCCCCACCCCCAAACTCAACTCTCCCACTTGCCTTTTCTCACGGTCATGAGCCACCAGCTCCTGCCCCTGCTCCTCACACCCACAGCCTCTGCCCCCCTTTCCTGCCTGGCCAAGTCAAACAGACTCGCTGGCCATCTGTGTGTGAAGAGTCTCATTTAGAACAAACCTGGAGGAAGATACAAAGTCCCCACAACTGGCCCATCTCAAAGACCTGCTCACAGAGGTCATTTTCATGTTTGGGCCCAGGCTTGTCAGTCTATACGGCACTAGGTCTCAGAGCCCCCATTCCAAGACAAGTCCCCTGGCCCATCTTTCCCCACCAAAGGAAATGACTTTGTGGCATTTTAAGCAAATTGACTTAACTGTGCTCTCAGTGACTCAAACTTGAAATCTTTGAGTCATCTCCGTGTCTATCTTCCTGGCCCAGGCCTTTCATCACGGACTCCATCAAAGTCACCAAGTCTGTGACACTCCCCTGTCCAGACTTACAACTCAGTGCCAGACAACCCCATCCTAAGGAGCCATACACTGTCTCCCATCCTTGTTGCATTTTTCCATGTTGCCTGATGCTGTGCTTAATAATAATATTAGCACATCCCACTGTGTGGCAGACACTGTGCAAATCACTTTGAACATTCTTTTCTCTTTTAATTTGTACAATACTCTGCGGATTATCATCTCCACTTTCTAGGGCACACAACCTGCTCACGGCCATGCATCCATCTAGTCGCAAAGTCAGTACTGGGCTTTCTCACCCCATCCCTGACCACCCACTTCCCTTCAGAGCAGATGCTATCCGCACCCGGGCATTCTCAGCCCATAACTTAACACCTGCTACGCAATGGAAGTCCAGGAGATCTTTATGGAATTGATTTCAATTTTGCCATAAATAATGCGTGCCATTTAGAGGTCCTTCTTGGACGGATGGAGAAAGAAGATTTTCAATGAGCCCTTTTATTGCTTAAGAACAAATCCTTTCTGCCAAGATGATTTTCAAAATGATTGAAGAGTTTTATTGGTCAGCTAAAACTGTGTCTTGGGGCCAGGGAGATGGCTCAGTGGAATAAGCACTTCCCTGGCAAGTGCAAGGGCCTGAGTTCAATCCCTGGTTCCACCAAAAAATAAATAAAATAAAACTGTGTATCTCCCTGCCCTGCTGTTTACAGCTCCTATCTGCTTAGAAAGCTTTTAAAACATTTATTTTTAGGGCAAAATCTTACTAGATAGCCCACCCTGGCCTCAAACTCATGATCCTCCTGCCTCAGCCTCCTAAATGTTGGGATTAAAGGTGTGCAGTACCATAACCTGACTCAAAAGGGCTAGGGAGATAGCTCAATAGAATAAGTGCTTCCCTGGCAAGTGCAAGGTCCTGAGTTCAATCCCCGGTATTGAAAAAAAAAAAACTGGCTTAGCAAGTTCTTTATTATTTTTTTATTTTGAAAGAATTTATTGTGATGAGAACAGTTAACAGGTGCTCTGCCCTCTTAATAGACTTTAAGTATAAATAGGGTATTGTTATCTGAAGGCACAGTGCTGTACAGCAGAGGTCTAGAATTTATTCATCTTGCATAACTGAAATTTTGTGCCCAGTGATTAACCCCTCCCATTTCCCATACCCCTAGCCTCTGGAAACCACCACTATATTCTTCACCTTACTGACTTTGACTATTTTAGGTACCTCATATATTATTCCTATTTCTGTTGCTCTAACGAAATCTCTAACTCTGCACACTTTATTAAGGAACGACTTTCACATAGCTCACAGCCTTGAAGCCTGAAAGTTCAAGCAGCTCTTGCTAGTGCTCCGCGGGCTACACCATGTCATGGTGGATGACATCGTGGCAGGGCCACAAAGAGGAGGGGCCTATGTTTTTGTAATAGCTGCCTGTGTCAGGAATGCTTTTGGAGAGCAGCACCCCCCAGCGAGCTAACTGCGTCTCACTAGGCCCCACCCCCTAAAGGTGGCAACCCTGGCAACCAAGCTCCTACCACGGAACCCTGGTGGACGTAGGACAAACCTCTCCCAAGGCAAAGTAACTGATGTAAGTGGAATCACGGAATATTTGTCCTCTTGTGGCTGGCCTGTTTCACTTAGCATAAAGTCTTTTAGGTTCACTAATGTTCCTGCATAGCATAGTACTTCGTAAAAGGCCAAATAGTATTCTACTGTGTGTATTCACCACATTTTCTTTATAATTCCACCTGGCTTTTGTGAATAGCATTGCAGCAAACATGGAATGCAGACACCTCTTTGAAATCAGGACTCTAGTTCTTTGTAATACTCAAAAGTGAGCTTGCTGGGTCATACTGTATATTGAGGAACTGCTATACTGTTTTCCACATTGGCCACACCATTGTACATTCTTGCCAACACTGTACAGAGGTTCCAGTCTCCACCTCCTCAACCACAGCTCCTCTTTGAGCTTTGGGGTAATAGCCATCCCAACAGGTGTAAAGTGATGCCCCATTGTGGTTTTGATTCCGTCTCTCTAATGATAAGTGACATTTGGGGGCTGAGGAGATGGCTCAGTGGAATAAGCGCTTCCCTGGCAAGCGTGAGGGCCTGAGTTCAATCCCCAGTTCTGCCAAAAAAAAAAAAAAAAAATGATAAGTGACATTCAGCGAATTTCCCTATGCCTACTAGCAACCAACATGTCTTCTTTGGAGAAATATCCATTCAAATCCTTAGCCTATTTTTTAACTGGGTTGTTAGGATGCTTGCAATTGAGTTGTAGAAGTTCCTTGGGTATTCCAGATATTAACCCCTCATGTGGTATATGCTTCGCAAATATCTTCTTGCAGTCCATAGAAATTGCACCCTGCTGACATTTTTCCTTTGCTGTACAGAAGCTTTGTACATGAAATGTACAAAGGCCCCAAGACATGAAATTATAACACCACTAGAAAATATAAGTTAGGCCCGGGAAAATAGCTCAGTAGAATAGGCGCTTCCCTGGCAAGCGCAAGGGTCTGAGTTCAATCCCCGGTTCTGCCAAAAAAAAAAAAAAAAAGAAAAAGAAAATATAAGTTAAAAGCTACTTGGCATTGATCTAGGTAATGATTTTTTGGCCATGACTCAAAAAGCACAGGCCAATGAGATAGCTAAGCAGACTAAGCACCTACTTAGGCAAGCCCAGGAACCAGAGTTACCAGAGTTCGATACCCAGCGCCACATGCCACCCTGGCCCCACCCTGGGATGAGCTGAGCCGGCCACTGAGACATGGCACAGTCCTGCACATCGGCAATCCCAGTGCCGGTGAGGCTGAAAATAGGAGGATCACGATGAGCTTGAGCTACATAGTGAGACCCTGCACCAAACACACACACACACACACACACACACACGCACGCACGCACGCACACGCACACATGCAAACGCACACAAGCAGCAAAATCATAAGCACTTCCTTGGCAAGTGAAAGGGCCTGAGTTCTAATCCCTGGTTCCACCAAAATAATAATAATAATAATAATAATAATAATAATAATAATTTCATGTCTTATACCTAAGTCTGCAACCCCACTTGTGTTGGCTTTTGGTTTTGGTGTAAGGTGAGGCTCCAGTTTCACTCTTCTGCATGTGGATGCCCAGGGTTCCTAGCACTATGTTTAAAGAAACTTGTCTTTTCTCCAAGCTGAGCTCTTGGCAGCTTGTTGAAGGTAACTGACTATAAATGCATGGATTTATTTCTGAAGTCTCTGTTCTGTCCATAAAGATTGTAAATCTGTCCTATTGCTCATACTATATTGTTTTTATTACTATAGTTTGTAATTATTTTGAAATTAGAAAAATGTGATGTCTCTAGTTTTGTTCATTGTTCAAGATTGTATTGACTATTTGGGGCTCTTATCTAGTTACAGATGAATTTTTAAATTATAAAATACTAGACCAGGTGTGGTAGTACATCCCTATAATCCCAGCACTGGGGAGGCTGCAAACAGCAGTATCACTACAAGTCCAATCTATATAGTGAGACCCTGTACCAAATACATTAATTTTAAAAAAATATAAAATATTTCTGTAAAAATATTCCATTAAAATTTTCTAAAGGATTGTGTTGAACCTATAGTGTGGGCCTTTTCATAGTATTGCATTTTCCAACCCAAGATCAGAAATACGACAAAAATGTACACTGTTAACACTTCTATTCAACTTAGTCCCAGGTGGCCTAGCTGGAGCAACTGGGAAAGATAAAGAAATAAAAGGCATCTAAATCAGAAAGAAGTATAATTGTCCCTGTTTGCAAATGACATGATCGCATATATTTAAAAAAATCCAAACACTCCTTTAAAAAGCTATAATTGATAAATTAAATAAGGTTACAGGATACCAAATAGAAGGCAGAATCAATTACATTTCTATATCTGAATAATGAGCTACCTGAAAAAATAGAAACAACTAATCCCTTTTACATAGCATCAAAAATAATAAAAATACTTAGGAATAATCTAAGGAGGTAAAAGATTCATACACTGAAAACTATGAAGCATCAATAAGGAAGTTAAGGAAGAAACAGATGCCTGAAATGCTCCCCAATGTGCAGCTTTCTTTGTTTGTTTGTTTTTTGGCAGAACCAAGGATTGAACTCAGGCCCTTGCACTTTCCAGGGAAGCACTTATTCCACTGAGCGATCCCCAGCCCCTCAGTGAGCAGTTTTTAATAGCACTTTTGGGTGCCTTTATCCTGCTCAGATCCTTAGCCAAACACAGGAGAAGACGAAATTGCTGTTTGTGGCCCAAGGTAGCTTGCTCTCTGAGCCACCTGCAATGGGTCCAGCTTGTCCACCACCTTCATTTCCTGACCCCACAAAGCTCTCCGCCTCCTTCCTCCCCTTCTCTATCCCCACCAAGCCTAGCAGAGCTTTGCTAGGCTCTTCTGGGTTATCTGATGCCTCTCTATAGGCCCCTGACTTTAAGAGCTTTGTTGGAAATTCATCTGGTGGGAATTTTAAGTTCCGCAGGCCTGTTGCTCTCAACTTCTCTCATCCTTCATCCTCCCAACATCCAGACTTCCCCTCTCCCTGCACTCCCTCAAGCTCCTCTCTACCTTTAATTCACCCTCTGCCCTCTTTGCAGTCCCGCAGCCATGGCCAAAGGTCAGCAGTGGAGCCAGGGAGGAAGGAGAGGGTGCTTTCTGACAGGAATTTCTCATCCCTCTGCACCCACCTTTGACCCCCCACCAAGTTCTCCCTCTCCTCCCCTCCCCAAGGCCCCAGAAACCCCATTACCCCCCTCTCCCTCCCCAGGCCCATCCTCTGAAAGGTGTCTCGGAGGGTGTCTCCCTACAAGGAGCACTGCCCCTACAGATGCAGCCTGCTGGAGGCCAGAGGAGGCAGCAGGCATGAGGAGGCTGGGAGGGGAGCCGAGGCCAGCGAGTCAGGCTCCTCAGGAAATGAAATTGCTCTGTGCAACAATGAGTGAGCCACTTTTTTAACTTTTTGCGTGAGTGTGCATTCAATTGCTAGCATTGTTTTGGCTCCAGGGGAAATCTGACCTCGGAAAAGACTGTGATGAAGTGGGTGTGGGTAGAGAGTCTCTGCTGTTCCACTGGGCTGAGAGGTTGAGAGGTGGGCAGGACATTCTTTAAGGCTGCCTTCCAGGGGGACTACTCCTGCCCTCCCCAGAACAAGGCATGAGGCTGCCATGCTAGGAACAGGGCAGGGACCAGGGTGGCATCCAGAAGAGGCTGCGCTGGCCTGGGAGGCATTCATACAAGGAGTGCGCAGACTTGCTAGCTGGGTCAGTGGGGAATGACCCTCCACCCTGCACCTCGGGGAGCTTCACTGAATTACCAACTCCTGGACTCTCCTTGGACAAGTGGACCAAATTTCCCGGGGCGGGGACTGCTGGGGAATCCATGTAACTCCAGCCAAGACCAGGGGACTCGAGCAGTCGTGTCCTAGGTGCATTTAGTGAGCATTCGTTGACAGGTTACCAACGATGTGAGAGGAGCCTATGCTTAAAAGCAGAGACCTGAATCCTAGCCACACCACGTCCTGGCTGTGGGACTTCACCCTACTGTTGTCTTCTTTCCCAACTTCAAGTTTCTTATCTGTAGCATAGGAAAAATATTCGCTCTGCAGGTTTGTCTTAAGGAGTTAAGTAAATAGGATGTTCACATGAAGCGTCCTGCCCGTAAGCTTTCGTACTGTGTGCTGCTGTCAGTGCGGATCATGTCCCAGCATGGCTCAAGGGAAGTATCGCTTCACAGGAGGCCCCAGAAAAGAAGATCCATGCTCCTAATGGTTGTCCAAGCCCCTCCCCCAATCAGACACAGCCTCCCTGCCACCCAAACTGCTCCAGTTGTGTTTCCACAGGCAGCCTAGCATTCCTGAAGCCCTGAGCCATCTTCTTCCTCCTCCTCCTCCACCTCCTCTTTTTCTTCCTCCTCCTCCCCTCCTCTCCCTACTCCTTCCCTTCCTTCCCCTTCTCCTCTTCTCTCCTCCCCCTCCTCCCCTCCTCCTTCTCTTCCCCTCCTCTCCTCCTCCTTCCCCCCCCTTCCTCCCCTTCCTCTCCTTCTTCCTCCCCCTCCTTCTTTTCTCCTCTCTCCCTCCCTCCTCCTCTCCCCCTTCTCCACCTTGTTCTCTTCCTCTCCCTCCTTCTCCTCTTATCCTCTCTCTCCCTCCTCCCCTCCTCCTTCTCTTCTTCCTTCTCTTCTTCCCTCCCCTCCGTCTCCTGAAGACTCACTCCCACTTCTCACCTCACACAGATTCATTCACTCCTCATAACTTGCTATAGAACTAATAGTGTTCACACAGGACCACTGATATCATGTCCTCTGCCAAGTGACTGTTATTAGTGCCTTGTGACCCCTTCCTGGTTGCTTTTAAGTCATGTCAGTCTCTCCTGGTTCTTAGAGATGGCTGATGTCTTCTCTGTCGTGGAACCTTGGCTGCATTTTGCTGAAGATCCCTTGCTCACTCTTGAAGCAGAGATTCAGATTCGGTTTGAGATGCTGCTTCCTTCTTACTGAACTGGAAAGTTCCCTCTAGTTCTAGGAGGAGTGTTGACCCTCCCCCCAATCCACTTGGCAGCCACATCCACAGAAATTCCATAGCTGTGAACACTTACAGTGGATTGTAAGCTAGACGAATGGAGGGGTAGGGAAAAGGCAGCTGCTGGGACAGAGAGGAGGTGGGTCTGCGGCTCAGGGCAGCAGACAGTGGCCAGGCCCTGGGGGCAGAGAGAAGTCCTTAGGAAGAAGGTATGGGCACAGGTGTGGGGTGGAATGAGCTCACCTGTACAGACAGCCCCTCAGGGCACCAGGCCTGCTCTGGCCACCGCCTGAGGCATGCAAGTGGCTGCAGGAAGATGTGCAGAGCCTCAGAAGATTTTTAAGCCAGAAAGCTAAACTATGAAGGCATAAAGGACAGTTTAAGAATTCATTCAACAAACAGGAGAAAAATACTATTCCCTTATTAAACTGCAAAGGCTCTAACCTTGCTTGCTAGAAATGTCTCGAGGTAAGAACTGCCTAAGTTCAGACCTCGAGGACCCTGAGTATTTCAAGTAGTGTGGAAAGCATGAGCCTCTGAATAAAGGGGGGACTGAGAAGAGGGAACCCCGGGGGCATCTTCGCAGAGAACTACTCCCCAGCTCCTGGTAGTCTTCAGATCTGTTTTTAGAACTCTTAACAGTCAAACAAAAATACTTAGCAAGACATAAGGGCTGCAGTGAAACTTGAAAGACCAAGAGGCCCTTTCTCGGCAAACAGTCTCTTCCAGCCCTGATCTTGGGCCCAGACGCCACTCAGGACGTTCCTCTGAGTGTGTGCCAGGCCAGGTAAGCAAGCCCAGGGCACTGCTTTGCATCAGTCTGAGCTGGTCCCCAGCCGCTGCTGGGAATACTTCAGCTTAAACTGCCATTCCTGTCACTCGGCTGAATTAACCCCACCAGTTCAGTCCCCTCCCCTGCTGGCGTATGCTGCCAAGTTGGTGCTGTGATGCCGGCCTGCTCAGACCCCTTATACCCTCACCCCCCACCCAAAACACACACACACACACACACACACACACACACACACACAGGCTCCCCCTCGGAGACTGTGGGATCCTTGACCTCCACAAGATGTAGCTGAAGTCTCCCACCCAGCGCATCCCCTGTCCGACCCTCCCTGCCCACACCCTGGAACGGTTCCGCTTCCCCAGCCAGACTCCACACACTGAAATGTGAAATTTGAAGCCAGCGTTCCCCTTAGCAACCATGGTAACACAGGATCTGATAGAGAGCCTGGAGTTATAAAAATACCAGCTTCCACCAGACACTGGTTTCCAAAGGGAAACCAGTCTCCAAGCCAGAACCATTTTTAAACAGTCTTAGAACTCCAGAGATTGCCAAACCGCTTGCAGCGTGGCTGCAGGAGGACATCTCTCCAGTTTGCTTTTGGAAGGTGGTGCAGGGCACAGTGGGTGTTTTCTCTAAAATACAGATTCAGAGTGCCTGGCTCACGAGCCTTACAAAAGTTATATAGATGGAGGAACGTTCCCTAATAAACACCAATTATTTGACGTTTCTTTAAAAAATTAAATTAAATGCTAGCTAGAGCCTCTGACCCCTACCTTTGCAGCCTCTCAGGGAATCTTTAGTTCCATCCTTATCCTTATCTTAGAGGAGACTTGGCCTTTTCTCCCCTCCAGGGAAGACAATTGTAATGCACATAACTTTATTCCTGCAGAAATTCTACCTTTAAGGACTTAGGAAAGGAGGTAGGTGGTAGAAGGATCTAAACTTTTCACTGCAAAATCAACAAAACCCTGCATCACACTCTCAGCCCTTGCTCTGTCCCTGCCCAGCTATAAATCTCTGTCCAGGTCCCAGCGCTTCCTGCAGGGGCCCTTGGCCTTGAGGTGAATTGGGGCAGTGAAGGACACTTCTGGCAACAGTGCCCCTCGTGCACCCCCAGTCTTTACTGTACCTTTGTGGCCCTCAACCCTGAGCAGTGGCCTCCCCTCCACCTCTGCTGCCTCTTATCTCCATGTCCCATGCCTTATAATTTTTTTTTTTTTTTTTTGATGCAGTACTGGGGATTGAACTCAGGACCCTGCGCTTACCAAACAAGTGCTTATTCTACTGAGCTATCTCCCTGGTCCCATGCCTTGTAATTTTGCAAAATATTCTATCTTAGTAATTCATGTCTGGACTTGGGGCCAGGGAGATGGCTCAGTGGAATAAGCACTTCCTTGGCAAGTGCAAGGGCCTGAGTTCAAGCCCTAGTTCCACCAAAAAAAAAAAGAAATCCTTTTATGTCTGGACTTCAAGAGGCCCTTGCTTGTGCAGAGCTGAGCTGAAGATGGGCAGGGACATGGCCTAGGAGGAACGGAAGAGTGGGTGTCAGGGTTTTCCTAAATGGCCCCTGTACTGTACTATACTGTAGAGGATAGACCCAAACACTGCCAAAGCTGTGTACGCCAGGTCCAAGATGCACATACGTCTGTCTAGATGTTTAGGTCCTTGACAATTAAAGGCACACACCAAGAGATCCCCTCAGCGCCCCCTCCTCCCAGGGCACTGCCCTGCATGTCCCCATTGTTCAGGGATCTTGGGAACACTAGTGAGTCAGGTGAGGGCACTTTCTAAGGGAAAGTACAGAATTGACTGGGAAAGAGAGAGTGACTTACATGTTTAAAAGATAGTAAACCAGGCTCTGTGGAGGTTACAAGGTTAAAAACAGCCATCAGCTACTTCAGATAACTCACAATTCTAAAAGCCAAGCTTACCCGTTTCCCACCTACCAAGAGGGAAATGAGCCCAGCTGTACTCTGGCCTCTCCCCAGGGTTGTCCCCTGCAAAATCCTCCCAGCCTCCATGCTCCAGCTTGGGGACCCTCTCCCCAGCAGTCAGGGTACCAGGTGTGGGTGCTGGACAGGAGCACACCATGGCCGCTACAGGAATACTGTCTCTGGGGAGCGGAATGAGGAAGCAGTGTCCTGTGCTCTAGCTGTTGGGTACTGAAGCATTTGTGGGGGCCGGGGAAGATGGCTCAGTGGAATAAGCGCTTCCCTGGCAAGCGCAAGGGCCCGAGTTCAATCCCCGGTTCTGCAAAAAAAAAAAAAAAAAAAAAGACAAAAAACAAAAAAAATGAAACTAAAGCATTTGTGGCTCTCACACCGAAGATGGCCTTTCCTCTTCATCTTGCTCCTGCAATGAGAGATGCACACCACTATTGGCACCATCCCCTGCAGGGGGCACTTGTCCAGACCGGCAGGAGCTCCCTTTCCTCCTCTCCTCTGTCCACCTCCAGACTAAGCTAGAATCCAGGCTCTGTCGCTGGTCACGGGTCACGGGTGGCTTGTGCCTGGCCCTGGAAGAGAAACCTCCAGAACCTGCACTTTCCTGTAGCCAGTTAAGAGGCTGCCAGGAAGAAGAAAGATACATAGGCAGCTGACCCTTTCTGACGCCCTCTGACTCTCAGTTAAGGAGTAAATGTGTATAATTTAGCAGGTGTGCTAATTACAAAGCCAGTGTCTTCCCTTCCCTGTAGCTTCCTATCTGAAGGATGTGCCGCCTCTGAAAAATTAACACATGAAATGAAGAGGCCAGTCAGCTGCATATTTGATTATAGGAAGTGAAGTGTTCTTTCATAACAAAATAATATGAATGAATCCAGTAAAGTGAGTCCCAGGGCTTTTGCACTTGCTGTTCCATCTACGAGAATAACCATTTTGTAGATAACCTCACCTCTGCCCAGATGTTCCTTCAGTTCTTCAAAACAGCCCTCTCTCTTTGACACCCTGTTAAGGCTAGCAGTCCGTTACTGTCCCATCCTGCTTGCTTTCTCTTCGTAGCCATTTTAGCACTTGGCATTTTATTTTATTTCTTTATTTTCGGGAGGAGTCTACAGGGTGTTCAGGGTCTCACTACTAGATCAGACTCCTAATGATCTGCCTGTTTACAGCCTCCCAAGAGCTGAGATTTAGGCGCTCACCACCACGCCCAGTCTCAGTACTTCGCATTTTACTTTTGAGTCTTTCTTGTTAGGTGGTTTGTGTTCTGTCTACACAATCAGCCTAGAAGCTCTCCAGCGGCAGGGAATGCATCTATTCACACTATATCCCTCTTGCCGAGAATGGTGCCTAACACACCCTAGGTGCTCAATAAATGCCTGTTACATAAAGTAATAAAATAGTGTCTGAACTGACAGAGGTGGGCCCTACTGAAGTTAATCTGGAAAGGCCTCTCAAAGCAAATAAATCCAGCAATCTTGAAGAGACAAGGAGACCCCAGGTGAGACTGGCTGGGAGGGTTCCCCAGACATGAGATCAGAGCAGAGGAGGGAAGAGAAACACTCCCCCAGTCCATCCCCAACAGAAGCAGCTTGTGCCCACAATTAGAGTAAACCCTGCAAAAGTTCCCTCACCCCACAAAGCTGCCTGGATTCTGGTCAGAGAGTCTTTTTTCCCAACTTCAGCCCACTTAGTATCATCAGAGATGTGACTCATCTGCCCGAAGTCAGGATAGCACAGGCTGTGGGGAAGGCAGGGTGTGAAGACGGTCAGGGGGGAAGGGGCGAGCCGCTCAGGAAGCTGAAGGCTGGGGTGGCTTGGAGAGGCTGTCCACTGTGCCCAGCTCTTACCAATTGCTGCACAGGCTCAGAGAAGGAGCTATGTGTCCAGTAGCAATAGAATGTAAGCTAGTCTGCAATTTAAATTTTCTAGTAGCTGCACTTTTTCAACAAAAAGAATCAGTGAGATGAACTTTATGTTATTCAGTTTATCTGAACAGTTATCATTTTAACATGGAACTGGTATTAAAAAGCATCAGTGGGGTAGTTTCAATATTCTTGGGGCTGTTTTTCCTCTTATTAAATTAAGTCTTTGAAAACTAGAGTATTTTTGCATTGTCAGTGCATCCAAGATTGCTGGATTTATTTGCTTCGAGAGGCCTTTCCAGATTAACTTCAGTAGGGCCAACCTCTGTCAGTTCAGGGTGCCTCTCGGGGCGGTGGAGATGGCTCAGTGGAATAAGGGCTTCCCTGGCAAGTGCAAGGACCT
>PVKA01007728.1:0-76405 GCA_004027165.1 Ctenomys sociabilis
CTTAAGCTCACTTTGTAGCTCAGGTTGGTCTCGAACTCAACAATCCTCCTGCCTCAGCCTCCCGAGTGCTAGGATTACAGGCATGCGCCACCACGCCCGGCTACCCTTGAGATTTAATGGCAATAAAAAAATGGGCTTCTGAAACGAATAGATACTTCTCAGGTGAAGAACTATAAATGGCTAATACGTACACACAAAAAAATATTCCACAGCACTGGCCACTCAAGAAATGCAGTTTTTGTCTCACCCCAGCAAAAGTGGCCTGTGTTCAAGACATCACATGGTAGCAAATGCTGGAGAGACTGCAGGGAAAAAAGAACCTGTTTCATTGCTGGTGGGAGTCAAAAGCAACACAACCATTAAGGAAATCAGTATGGAGAGTCCTCAAAAATAAAAAAAAATAGAAATTCCATTTGACTCAGGCATTCCCCTTGTAAGCGTTTTCCTGAGTTAAAGACACCACACTACAGCGATCCATGCTACTACTTGGAAGCAGCTAAGAATGGATAAAGGAACTGTGGTATTTACACACAATGGAATATTACTTTGCCGCACACAAAGATAAATTTGAGTGATTTTTTTTTAAAGAAAATGGATACGTGTTGAGACAAGTGCAGTAAATATCTTGCAGAATCTCATCCATGAAAAATCCAATGTATAAATAAAGTACAAAATAAAGGATAAAGAGCAGGGGGGAGCAGGATGGACCTCTGGCATTTGGGAAGGCGATGGGGAGGTGGAGGAAGGGAGAGATGTGAGATCCAGGAAGGGGGGATTGCAAGGTGCTATGTACAAAGAGTGGTCCTTGTGCACTACAGGCATGCATAAGAACAAAAATAGAAGGATCATCCAGATAGCTCAGTGGACTAAAGCACCTCCTTAGGCAGAGCAAGGCAGCCTGGGTTGGATCCCTGCCACCATAAACCATGTCAGACCTGCCCGCAGGGCACACTGAGACAGCGATTCAGACTGGGTGTGGTGACCTGTAATCCCAATGTTTGGGAGGCTGAAAACAGGAGGATCACTATAAGTTGATCTCTGTAGTGAGACCCTGTGGACCCTGTGCAAAATACATTTTAAAAAATCCTTTAGGAAAAATGGAGATAGATATGTGTATACACCATATTGGCAGGGGGAGGGAGAGAAGGAGGGGAAGAGGTTAAAAATAGCCGCGCAGTGTCACCCACATGAGCCAGCTCCCACAAAGAGCATAGCCACGACACACTGCACCTGTGTGCCCATAAAAACCCTGAAAGAAAGGAGGCTGGAACAATGGGAGGAGGCCCTGGTGGAAAGCCTTCTCTCCCCCCCAGAGCCCATCTTCTCCAAGCAGCAGTGCCCAGTGCCTGACGGTTGCCAGCATCTGTGCCCTCCCCTGCAGGTTCACCCTTGGGGACACCCTGGTCCTGGAGGTCGCTCTGGCAGGCTCTTGTTGGCTGAGGCTGATTTCCAGGGGGTCTTGAAACCATCTGTGCATGGAAAGCGACAGAGGGAACCCTGGAACCACTGCAGGCCACAGCCCAAGGGTGAGCGCCTGGGGCCGGCCCGGGAGAGCCTGCTGGACACACAGGCCAGGGATGGTTGCCCTGGGTGCAGCAGTGTGGACCTCGGGGTACTGAGAAGACCCTAGGCGGTGCGCCTCCCATGCGGGCTTTGGGTATGTTTTGTCTCTGACCAAGCCCCGGAGCTTATCTGTCGTTACTGAAACTCCACAGGGGACACTGAGCTCTGTGGACCCGCAGTCATGATCCAAGCTCCTAGAACCCTGCAAAACGGGCCCCCGGGCCATGGGACCGCCGGCCCTGAGTGGGGCAATTCCTTGTACAAGAGCAGGGCCAGGTTTTTAGGCTTTTTGTTTTTTGCAAGTTAATCATTAGCCAGACACTTCAAAAACTTTTAAAAATGTCAATCTATCAGGAGGCAAATCATTCGCCCTGTGCTTCTGACTGTCCCCTACTCCTGTTTGTTTGCTGGGGCCATGCATAAATTTGTTCATAATGTTAAAAAATAAATATTTCATTACACACAATATAAATACATCGGTGCAGGTGTATGTGTCTTTTCACTCCCATATACAGCCCATTTTCCTACCCAAGCAACAAACTTTGCTTCTGTCCACCATGTGAGTGTGGAAACCTCTTAGTATATGTTAGAGTTTTTGTTTTTGTTGTTGTTTCTTTGTTTGTTTGTTTTGAGACAGGGTCTCATTTTGCACTTTAGGCTGGCCTCAAACTCACAGGAATCCTCCTGCCTCAGCCTCCCAAGTGTTTGGATTAGAGGCATGTACCACCACCCATGGCACTGTAGGTATTTAGAAAGTTGTGGCAAACTCTCTACCGCTAAGTTACATCTCCAACCTTTCCTTGGGAGACAGGTCTCACTTGCTAGGATTCCCAGGCTGGCCTTGAACTTGGGCCTATTCCAGCTCAGCCTCTCCAGCAGCTGAGATTCTAGGTACATACCATAGAGCTTGGCAAGGCAGCATTTGTTTAAGGAATTATTCTGAACAGCTTTTTTAAAAAAATCTTTTTGAGGCAAGATTTCACTATTATGTTCAGGCTGGCCTTGAACTCACTTTGTAGCCCAGACTGGCCTCAAACTCATAGTAAGTGCTGGGACTACAGGCAAGTGCCACCATACCCTGTTCCAATAACTATTGAGCACATACTGTGAACTCATCTTAGATAACAGAGCCAGTAAGGGAACATGACCTGGGGCTCATGGCTACACTGGAGTAGAAGAAAGCAAAAGCAGGACGCTTAGATTCCAAAGGCCAGTGCACCAGATGGGCAGCACCAGAGCTGGTGGGGTTGGTTAGAGGCGTGGTGTGGCTTGCCTGCCCAGGAGCTGTGGGTGGAACCCTCGAATCTGCATCTCCAGTGTTGCTGGGGCTGCCATAGCTGCAGGAGGAAAGCCAGGTCTGAGAACCAGAGCTCTGGAGTGGGGAGGAAGGTGCTCAGGGTGCATAGACTCCCTCTCAGCAGGGGCTGGGAGGAGCTGTGCACAGGACTGCCAGCTCTTTCCTGGACTGTTGTCACCCATTGTCATTCCCAGAGGGAATCAGCATCTGAAAATTGCTGGCCTGGGAGCTGAAGGTTAGCAGGTATCCTGGGTGTAGAACAAAGAGTCTGTAAAGCAGAAGGAGCAGGCAACCTCACACTGTCCCATCCTGCAAGGAGAGGGGACCCTGAGTGAGTCCCAGCTCATGGCCAGTTCAGGCCACCTTTCTGTGTCCTGCGGATAGGGGTTCCTGACAGGCCACACAGCTAGCACAGCTAGCAGAGATGCTGAGGTCATATATATATATATATATATATATATATATATATATATATATATATATATATATATATATATATATATATATATATTTTTTTTTTTTTTTTTTTTTTTTTTTTTTTTTTTTTTTTTTTTTTTTTTTAATTTATCTTGTTTTTGAGATAGGGTCTTGTTAAATTACCCAGGCTGGTCTTGAATTCACAATCTTTCTGTCTTAGCCTCCAGAGTATTGGGTTACAGGCTGGAGCCTGTAACTGAACTTTGTACCTACCTGTAACTTCTGGATCCCTAAAAGGACATACAATCACAATTCTGTCCAGAGCTCTGGGCATGGAGGCGAATGCCTATGACTGCAGCACTGGGGAGGTTGAAGCAGGGAGACCAGCTGAGGTGGCCTGGCCACCGATAGAGACCTTGTCTCAAAAACAACACAAGCTGTGGACAGAAGGAAAAACCCCAAGTTCTGCCTGTCCCAGATGACACCTCGTAATACCAGCAGGGAAACACACAGGTGGGCATTCTTTTTTTTTTTTTTTTTGCAGAACTGGAGATTGAACTCAGGGCCCTTGTGCTTGCCAGTGAAGTGTTTATTCTACTGAGCTAATCTCCCAGGCCCTGGACATTCTATTATTTTGTTCACATTTGCAGTCTTTATGCAGTACATTTTGTCCACCTCTTTCTTCCGGTGTAAAAGTCATGTTCATGGCAAAACTTGTAAAAAATGCTCACTTTGGGTCGGGGAGATGGCTCAGTAGAATAAGTGCTTGCTTGACAAGCACAAGGGCCTGAGTTCCATCCCCAGCTCGGAGGGGAAAAAAAAAAAAAAAAAAAAAAAACCTCACTTCATGGCATTAGCCTTTTGCTGTCTTTTTACTCTTTTTCAAGAAAAGGAGTTAAACTGCCTCCAAATGCTTCTTGTGACTTGATGAATAGTCTATTTTTCCCTACCAATATGAGAGGATACCTTTGAGTATTTACCAAACCCGCTATCTATAACAAAATTCCTTATTCGATTTCATTGACTTTTCCCACTACCCTTGTCCCACTATTAGAGCCCCCTTTCTTTTCCCTGGTGGAGGGTACTGACCCAGGCACATTACTGAGTGAAATGCCCAGCCCTTTTTAATTTTAATTAATTAACTAGTTTTTCTTTTTGCTTTTCAGAGCTGGAGATAAAACCCTAGGAATGGCAGCTGTAGCCCCAGATGCCCTCTTCCTTTTTTGTTTTGTTTTGAGACAGAATATTGCTACATAGCCCAGGCTGGCCCTGAACTTGTGACCCTTCCAAGTAGCTAGGACTACATACAGCTTGCGTGTCTGAACCGGGCCCAGCTCCGATACTGTCTTTACATCAACATTGTGCCGAAAGGACATAGTTTGACGATGAGTCCTGCCTGGGTTGTTTCCCTCTGCGTCTGACGCTGCTTCCCAGAGGTTCCCGGGACCAGCAGGGTAAGGGAGCTGAGGGTCCCGCGTTGGACAGGAGCTGCGCCCAGACGTGCCCGGCTGTGCCCAGCCTGGGGTCTGGCAATCGATCGCAAGCTTTTGGTCACTTTGCCAACCTCTGGGGCATCCCGGGTTTCGTAGGCTCCTGTCCCTTATAGGAAAAAGCGCACCTTTGGGAACAGCAGGGTGCAGAGCCTTGAGGTCTGTTACTCTACAGATGTGAGAAGTGAGGTTCAGAACCGTTTCCTGTCAGTCCAGAGCCGGACTAGCCAAAGGCTCACGGCTGGGGTGCACATGGAGGGGGTACTGTGACTTCCCTCTTTCGCCCCTGCTCACTCTTGGTGCTGGACACCCTCAATGGCTCCTGTCACACCCAAGGAACAGCAGCTGGGTCCGGTGCTCCATGCCTGGAACCCCGACAGTGCTTAGTAGGGGCTCAGCAGGCTGTGTGTCAGCTCAGGAACCCTCAGCCCAAGGCCCTGCAAGGGCCAGCACCAGGGGCTGTCACCAGGCAGGAAGGCAGGCAGCGAGTGCAGGCTCGCTCCAAGTACAACGCTGGGGCTTTTCTTCAGGGACAGGCTTGTTTCTCCCGGGTGTCTTTGTACCAGTTATCTGCATAGGTGCAATGATCTTGTGCCTCTGAGTAACCAGGAGCCTGTTAGTAAGAAACCAGTCACCATTCTGGCAGCCCTTATCTGGACTATGATAGCAATCGGTGGGACCAGGATGTGGAAAGGAATCTGCCCCACAGTGGGGTCTGGGAAGGCAGCCTGTGTGCCAGGGCTGCTTGACCACCCGCCTTCGAGCGGCTGGGTAGGGTCCTCGGGGCTTCTCTTCCATCACCACACTTGGTGGTCACTGGATAGAGATGAAGGTTCCAGATGCTTCTGGAATAGCTAAAACAAGCCTGGAAAGGTTGGTCTTCTACCTCAAAATTACTATATATATATATATATATATATATATATATATATATATATATATATTTTTTTTTTTTTTTTTTTTTTTTTTTTTTTTTTTTTTTTTTTTTTTTTTTTTTTTTTTTTTTTTTCAGAACTAGGGATTGAACTCAGGCCCTTGTTCTTGCCCGGGAAGCTCTTATTCCACTGAGCCATCTCCCCAGCCCTTTACATTTGTTGATCAACTGAAACCCCATTAAGTTAAAAATAAATCCCATAAGGTGAGTTATTTCATAGACATTTAAAAAATGACTTAGAACAGCCAGGTGTGGTGGCTCACACCTGTAGTCCCAGTATTCAGGAGGGTGAGGCAGGAGGACTGTTGTGAGTTCGAGACCAGCCTGAACTACAAAGTGAGCTTAAGGCCAGCCTGAACTGCATAGTGAGACCCTGTCTCAAAAAGACAAAATAATAATAATAATAATAACAATAATGCAGAGGGGAGCCAGACTGTTGCACTGGGGCAGATTCCTGTGAAGGGGGGTTGGGCAGAGAGCAAGATCCTCAGGAGAACTGCATGCCGGTAGGGCGCAGGCGAGGACTCCAGGCTCCTGGAGCTCAGGACTTCCGGGAACAATGCGGCAGTTCTCTGAGTCCCAGAGGACTGCAATCCGGAAATGCCTCCGCCCTGCGCAGCCGGCCGGGCTCCGGGGATTGGACAGAGAGACAGGCACGCATGTTCCATTTATACACACACAAGCGTATTTTGTAACCAAAATCTCTGTGCGCACCAGGGTATTGCGCCCATTAAAAACCTGGCATTACAACCAAAGGCCACCTGGAAGTTAGAAGATGGGAAAAAAGTCATCCCAATCTCCACCCACTCGGCCTCCTCCCTTCTAGGCAGGCACCATAAACAGTGGTTTCCCAGATTTAGGACAGTTGCTTTGGGAGTATTTGCGGTGAAGAGAAGATGTTAATGGCTGGAGTTCGATGCAGTAAAGCTGGGTGTCTTTGCAAGGGTGTGGCCATAGGTGGAGAAAGGAATGAAACCACCCCTCCACCCAAAAGGGCTCAAAGAAAAGACCAGGAGAAAGGAAGGGCCGGGTACCCTGGCCTGGAATCCCAGCGCTCTGGAAGGCTGAGGCAGGAGTGCTCCAAGTATGAACTATAAGCCTAGGCAGTTTAGCACTTCAGCAAGATTCTGTCTCAAAGCAAAAAAATGTGAGGGAAAGGGAGGGTGGGCGCTGAGGAATGAGGGGCCAGGGGTGGTGAGCAACAGAGGGAAGCCACTGGGATTTGAGGCAGTGTGAAGAGAGATGTTCTCCACTACCAGTGTAGACCCAAACCTTGGCCACTGGCCTTTGCAACAATAATGATGCTGATTAGAATAAGACTGGAAGCTATTGAGCACCTGAACCACCTCCTCTCCTTTGAAAATCAAGCTCCCCTTTTATTTCCATTTCCCTTTCTATTATTACTCTAGACAGTCCCCACACATACTTGCAAAAGTAGAGAGAACTATACAGTGGCCCACTGCCCCCTGGAACAACCTCCTCCAGGGCCTTAGAATACCTCCCCAATGGCACCAGAAACACATCGGTGCGGATCTCTATAGAATACCCATCTCCCAAGTTCTACCCATCTAACCCATGACTACCACTCCAAACAGAGCTTAATAATAAGTGTTTATCACCAAATAACCTCTCCGTTTCTAATTTTGTATTGTTAGATTAGGCCAGAGGAAGACCTGAGAAGCTTTTCTTTTGTTTTCCTTCTTTGAGACAGGGGCTAGCTGTGTAGTCCAGGCTGATCTTGAACTCACTATCTAGTTCAGGAACTCACGGCAATCTTCCTGTCTCAGCCTCCTGAATGCTGGGATTATAGGCATGCATCACTACACCCGGCCTGAGAAGCTTTAAAACATGTGGCAAATGGAAAAATAAAACCAAACTGGGGAGGTGGGGAGAAGAAAAAGAAGGAGAAGGATAAAAAGGAGAAGAGGAACAAAGGGAGGATGGAAGAGGGGAGGAGGAAGAAGAAGGAGAAAAGTTTGGCACGTGCTCTACAAGGCATCTTGTATCTTCAAAGGCTGTTTTCAAACCAATATCTGTACATGGTGGCCACCAAACCACCTTTCTACAAATGGAACATTCCAGGCGCAGCCCCAGCCTCGCGGAAGGACGAGCTTAGTCCATACCACCCTGGAGAAAGCCCAGGGGTGGACACAGAGTGAGGGCAGCCATCTGTGCCCCCAGAATGGCACAGCCAGCTAGGTCCCACTCCGCCCCGCGCCTCCCTGCCCCCTCCTCCTCCCAGAGCCCCTGAGATCCGACATCTGACAAAGGACATCTGGGGCTTGCTGGCTAGCCAACATTTCCTCTGTCCTTCCGCCCACCAAGAGTGAGCTCCACCCCTCAGCACACATCATCCAGGCCTCTGGGTCCTCCTGTCCCCAGGCTCGTATTCTAGAACAAGAGACAGACGATAAAGGAGACAATCAACTTTTTTTTTTTTTTTTTTGAGACAGAGTCTCACTATGTAGTGTAGGCTAGGCTTCAACACAGGGCGACCTGCCTGCCTCTGCCTCCTGAGGCCTGGGATTGTAGGCTTGCACCACCATGCCTGGCAAAAAATAAATAAACTTAGCAATGAAGAAAAGGTCTGCACATGCCTCTGCCCACGTAAGAGCCAGAAGAGACTCTTCCTAAAGCCTATGGGAGCTGAAGGAGCTCCAGGGCTTCCTCCGCTCTGGCTCAGCTCTGTGGGGGTGGGGTAGGGTTTGGACCCTGCCCCTCTCAGCTTCCGCTTGCTGCTTTGCTTACCAGATGTGCACAACCTGGACACACACATTGATGACCCTTGGGCCTCAGAAGGTGTACCAGAGACCTGCCAAGTGGGAGATCCGATAATTTGTCAATCGATCCCAGTACCAAGCAGCCATCAATACGTGCGCCAGCAATGCCTTTTTAATCTGTAGGAAGGATTCCTGAGGTACAAATATGTAACCGAAGATTCATCACCCTAACCTGGTGCGGCTCCAGCCCCCTCCGGGCTGAGAGCCTGGAGCCGCCACACCTGTGCCCGGAGCACACAGGGCCAGGAGGAACCTCAGGCCAGAACCTCAGGTGCCTTAGTCATTTAGGGTCCGTATGCCCTCATGGCCTTCCCGCAGGTCACCTGTCAGGAATTTTAGCCTTTCTAACTTGAGGGTGCCGTGTCAAGGGACTGGTTTGTTACTGTCCCTTCTTGTGCTGCTAGTGACCCAATCTTGGGCCCATTAGAACAGAGATCTTAGATCCCTGGGAAGGGCTCCATCTGCCCAGGAGTAGGATTCTAGCTGGTTATATAGCTCAGCGAACTCAGCACCTGCCTGGCAAGTGTATGATCCTAAGTTCAATTCCCTGAATCTAGTTACAGCAAGAGTTTGTGGTTGGGACTGGCAAATAGGGAAGGTTGAATAGACCTTCAAGTCCATGTGAGGGTTAGTCTGGGACAGAAGGTGACAAGGAACATGGTGGTGTGAGAACAGGCAATTAGCTTACCTCATAAAACAGAGCTGATCCAGCACAGAGCACACAAGAAAGGAAACCTCAAGAAGGCCCAAGACAGCACCTCACAGGGAGGCCCTTGCATGCCATCCTGGGCCTCTGAGGACCTGGGGGTTGGGCTACATCCCTGACCTTTTAGAAAAAAAAAGAAAATGTTTGAGACAAGTTCTCACTAAACTACTACATTGTCCAGGCTGGGCTCAAACTTGCACAGCTTCCCAGAGTGCTGGGAGTACAGACGTACACCACGGTGCCAGCTGGGCGGATGTGTTTGTAGTTAGACAAGGCGACATATGGCTTCCTTGTCAGACCCCAAGCACACCCTCCAATTCCATATGTGTGCAGGACTCAACCATAATGACCATATTCTGCAAGCACGCTTGAAGGCAAACAGAAAGCTAATCCGGCACACAGGCAGAGCGCTGAGAAAAAAATACCAGTGACTGAGAACCGGGGACACACTGAAGGTGAGCTACAGCCAAAGGTAGGATAAGGGGGTCACAAGAGTGGTTTAATGATAAGTACATGTGAAATGCCAAAGAGCTCCTGTATGAAAATTGTATGCATGAGCCAGGTGTGCTGGGCCACGCCTGCTGTCCCAGTGCTTCAAGAACATGGAGTAGAAGGGTCACAGGTTCAAGCCCAGCCCAGGCAACTGAGTCACTTAATATGGATTTGTCTGAAAATTCCCAAAAATTCATTTCCAAAAGTACTGGGGATACTGTTTTGTGGGAAGGAAAGCCCTGAGTTCAGTCCCCTCTATTGTCCAAAACAAAATGCAAAAGAAACCTTTTTAAAAATCTGTGCAAAAATAGGACTTAGAGGATACAGATGTCTTAGGGCAACTGGGAAAGATCTGGAGCTCCTATTCACTCTGAGGTGCTGGCTGGCCGCTTAGGGGAACTGAACTAAATTAGCCACCAAGGCCACAAACCCTGCCCAGGCCTGGCCTAGCCAAGCCAGCCCTCTGTCCCCAAGCTACACCCTAATTCTTCGAGCCCCCAGGCAAGCCCTCCTGTCTTTCCCTTTACCCCACAGAAGGGTTTTGAAGACAGAGAGGCTCATTGGTCTCACTCAGGGCCTCCAGCTGCTGATCTGCCTGCAGGGGGCTTTTGTGGGGCCACAGGCCATATTAAAGTGCCCCATCAAGAAGGGTGATACAGAAGGGGACTTTAGCACACCTGGTGTGAAATTATCACACTTGAGCTACCTGCTCGGCCCTGAGGGGCCTGTACTGGAAACCTGCTTGCCTGGGGTCCCCACTTGGACACGGGGGTCCCTGCAGACAGAGAGGCCTTCCTGCCACTCACCTTGAGCCCCTTCCCTTCCCACTGGTGCAGAGGTGCTGTCTCCTTGCCCTTGACTAGCTCTGGCAAGCTCGGGGAGACCAGAGCTGTATTGTTTCTGTCCCCATTGTCCCCCCAGCCAGACCCAGGTCTCCCCTAGGTACTCAGACCACTCAGGTATCTGGTGGGCCAAGGAAGAACTGTCACATCCGCAGCTTAAGAAAACATCTTGTTTACCAAACACTCACTGGGGTCTAAGTGCCTCGCAAGCACTCCAGATAACCCGATAAATGTTTGTGGGCTGAACCCGAGAGCTCCAGGCCTATCCTAGTGTCCTAGCAGAGCTGGGCCTGGCTGCCCCCAGGGCCATCCTGTTCTGCCCCCTCCCTCCACTTCCACAAGGGACATCCTCTGACCTGCGGGGTTGGGCTTTCAGCCTCCTCTGCTCTCTCCCTCGGACTAGGGATGGAGTCTGCTCCCTCCCACCCCCTCCCGAGGGCCTCACCCCAAATCTCAGGCTCCCCCTGCAGTGTGTGCCAAGCTGTGTCTCCTGCTGTCTTTGCTGGAAGTCCCTGGAGCGAGGATACAGGCTCCTTTGTTCAGTTTGCAGCCCAGGGCCTAAAGACCTGTAAGGAGGCCCTGGGAACGAGATGGCGGGGCCACAGATAGGCTCCTTGGGGCTGTAGGGTTGAGAAAAGGCACCTGGGCCTACAGGGCGAGGGGACAGTCAGTCCGCCTGCTCAGGTGCCACGCTGACCTGGACTCCGCCCCCCTGCTCTACACCCTGGCTGTCACCGCTGCTGAAGAGGCTGGGCACGGTGTTTGCACCTTCCATGCATGGTTAGAGGGCTTCTAGTGAGGGACGGAGGCCGACTGAACCCAGAGCCCTGGCCCCTCGAGCGCGCACTGGCCGACGCCCTGCTGGGTGTCCCACTGCCCTGACTCACACCTCCCTGCAGCCTCCCTGAGCCTCGGTTTCCTCACCTGTGAACGGTAGTGTTCCCAGGCCCGGCCTACGGGCACCAGGAAGTTGAGCTGCGGTCCTGACACTGGCATCTGTGCCCCTCTGCAGGGCCTGTTCTGTCGTCGTGGGCCACAGGGAGCCGCGCTTCACCACGCCGAATGCCGGCTAGGCTCGCAGGGGTGGCCAGCCTTTGAGACGGGGGCACCCACACTGCTGCCCCTAACCTACATGTTTATCACCAAGTGCCAATACTGCGATTAAATCTGAAAGTGGAGGTTTTAGTTAGCAAAAAACAACTCCTACAACTCACGAAGTCATCACGTAGAGGTATGACACAGGTTCGCCACCCCAGGGTTAGAGAGAATTCAGGAGAGCCTAATGGTTAGCACCCAGCCCTAGCCCAAGAGGTGGGAATTGGCTCTAGGGCAGGGTGGCCTTCCCGGAGCACTAGCTCCTCTGAGGGTGAAATGGGAAGTCCCTGCTGGCATCCCCTGGCAATGTCAGGGGGATGAAGGAGGCCAGCACAGAGAAATCCCATATATGTATAGTGTTCTCTCTACCACCGATCGCTCGGCCTCCCTTGTCCTCTCTTGTCAGGTAGAATTCTAAGTTTCATCTGCGCCAACTCCATTTCTTTGGTAGACCGAGTCTATCATCCTTGTCTGCCCACTTCCTCTGTGACAGAAAAATTGGGGGGCTGGGATGAGTGGAAATTGTAAACACACATTGAAAGATGCAGGGTCCTCTGGGCACAGTGGTGCACATCTGCAATTTCAGAACTCTGGGAGGCTGAGGGAGGAAGACTGTAAATTAGAGCCCAACCTGGGGACTTCAGGAACTTTGGTGAGACTATGCTAGAAAACTTAAAAAGGTAGTCAAGCACGCGCCTGTAGTCCCAGCATTCAGGAGGCAGAGGCAGGTGGATCACTGTGAGCTCAAGGCCAGCCTGAGCTACATAGCTAAACCCTGGAGAGAAAGAGAGACAGAGAGAGAGAGAGAGAGATCTGGAAACAAAGCTTTGTAAATGGGGAGGGGAGGAGGAGTTGAAGGGAGGTGAGGGGAATGGGAAGAAAAAAATAAGTTATATCATGTAGAGGAACAAACTCTCTGATGAATGTGCTCTTTTGTATATACAAAATATACCAGTGAAATCTGATTTTAAAAAGAAAGAGGGGATGGGAATGTAGCTCACTGTGAAGGCTGTAGGTTCAGTCCCTCAGCCAAAGACAGAAGAGACCAAGAGGCCTGCCGCCGTGGCCCCAGGAGTCTGCTCGTGCCCCACGGAGCTCTGTGGGCGCTGCAATAGGTACCAGCCTGGGCCTGCATTGCCTGGGACCAGCTCCTCATTTCACCCTTGCCCCTGCCCTCCAGTGGCCCCCTGGGTCCTACAGAAGGAGACCCTCAGAGGCAGGAGGCAGGTGTGGAGAAGGTGGGAGGGGGCAGGAGAATCCAGGGCCATAATTGTGCCCTGGGGTCACCCCCAGGGTTTCCCGTTGAGTCCAAGCAGAGCAGCAGAGCCTGAAGCCCCAGCTTCCCATTGTATTCCTCGCCAAAGGCTCTTGCAGCTCTGTGGTTCTCCGGGGAGTGCTGCTGACCGAAGTGGGACTTTCTTCTCCTTTCTTTGACCCCCTGAGATGGGGGTCTTGCTAAGTTACCTGGGCTGCTCTCAAATTCACAGTCCTCCTGCCTCAGCCTCCCCCAGTCGCTGGAATGGCCCATGTACCCCCATGCCCAGCCAGGAGGTCCTTTTTCTTGGTTCTTTTTAAGTGCAACAGCTCCAACCCTGGGGTTCCGCGAAAACTGACTCCCTAAGGCCCAACAAGGGGGCTGCTGAAGGTTGAAGAGGGAACTGGCCTGAAGGATGGAGCTCAAGCAGTGCCCCCTCCCCCATCCCTTCCTCTCCCCCTCCTTCCTTTCCTATGGGATATTTAGAGTTACAGCTCTTATAACCTAAAATCTATCCCCAAACATCATTCTGAATTCATTTGCTTCTTCTTTGGTTGGTTCCTTCATCTGTCCACTTAATCATGCCATAAATGAGGTTCTGGCTGGCAGCTAGCTCCCAAAGGACAGAGATTTGCAAGGCTTTGGTTTAAGGCCTCTTTACTTTCTGCGGTGGTGGTGGTGGTGGTGGTGTATGTGTGTGTGTATGTGTGTGTCTGGGGATCTAACCCAGGGGCTCCCTGCCTCTGCAGGGAGCGTGCTGGTCAGCAGGCCCTTGTGGAACCACACCCCCAGCTCAGGGTCTATTTGTTTTAAAATTATCAAAATCTCATTTTTGGATTATCAATATTTACTGTATCTAATGAGTTCTTTACTACACGGCTATTGACTTTACAGTAGCAATAAGAAACTCATTACATGTCACCCCTAAAACCCATTAAAAAGAAAAAAGTCTTATTTTCCCAAACTATGGAAACAATCCAACAAGAATAGCCTTTACAAATTCCTTCTTAGTCTTGCTTCACGGAGGCATCTTCCTCTGTGTGGTCCCTGTGATATTGCCCATCGGGCAGGCCCCAGAGAAAATTCCACCGCTCAGAACGCAATACCTGATGTTGTGAAATAGCTGTGACCTCAGACCCCCCCCCAGAGTCCCTAGCACTGCCACAGCCAGCGGAGCAGTGTCCCCGCCCTCGAAGCTTCCTGTGTAGTGACAATGGCTCCCAGCCGTGGTCCACAGCCCCCACAGCCCCGTGGCCCTTGCAGTCTCCTCCTAGGCCCTCCTGGGCTCTTCCCAGCCTCCTCGAAGCCCTGCTGCCCCACCTCTCTCAGGTCTTACCTCGCTGTGCTGTCCCTCCCCGAGGCTCAAGGTCCCAGGGGCTGGGGTTTGTTTCAAGAGTCCCAAGTCTGTGGCTCTGGATGTGCCTTGGGCCAGACCTGTGATCTTCTGAGCCATGTTCCTCTCTTACAGTCGAGGGGCTGAGCCCCGACTCGGGTAAAGCCAGAGAGACCACCCCTAAACTATGTGTGATTCCTCTGTGGGCAAGCTCTGCAACAAACAGAACAGAACAAATACTTCGCTTCCAGGAACCCCATATTTGAGTGCAAAGGCAAGTCTTCCTTCATAAAACAAGTGTGCGCTGGAAATGTCCAGCTTAGGCCTGACACCAGACAAAGCACCAGGGGCCATGCGATAAAAGGCACACCGCTGTCATCTCCTCTCCCAGGAAGCTGAGGCAGGGGCACTGCTACGTGTGCGGGGACCAGCCTGAGTTACACAGTGAACTCAAGGCCCGCCTAAACTACACAGTGAGGCCCCATCTCAGAAAAGAACAACAACAAAAATTATGACAATCTGCCTAGCAGCTTTGAAAGTGAGGGCAGTGACTTGGAGCATTTTTCATAGACCTGCTGGCCATTTGTGTGTCTGTTGAGAAAAGCCTACTCAGACCTTTTGCTCATTTTTAAATCGATGTACTGTGCTCTCTTGCTACTGAGCTTCTTACGCACTGCTGTACACGCACTTTTTGAGTGGTTGTAATTTCACTCATCTGTTTTTACTTCCAGGGCTTGAAGGTTTTGGTGCATATTCAAGAGATTATTGTTACACCAGCGTCCCTGAGCTTTTCTCTGTGTTTTCTTCTAGTGGTTTTGTATTTTCAAGTGTTACACTGAAATCTTTAATACACTTTGAGTTGGTTTTTGTGTATGTGTGAGGTGAGGGTCTAAATTCATTCTTCTGGGGCCAGCCAAATAGCTCAGTGGATTCAAGCACCTGCAAGCAGGCACACAGCCTGGAGGTTCAATCCCTGGGCCTGCCGTTCTGGCCCTTCCTCCCACCCCCCATGATGAGAGAGCAGTTGAGACAGGGCATGGTGATCCACCTGTAATCCCAGCTCTTGGGAGGCTATAAACAGGCAGATCACTATGAGTCTGATCTAGTTGTGAGACCCTGATCACCCTGTAGACCATTCCTTAAAAAATAAAAATAAAAATAATAAATTAATGCATCTAGGTGTAGTAATCAAGTTGTCACAGTGCCCCTAGATGGTAGATTACAAATATATTTTAAAATACATCATTACACAGTACGCATTAAGAAAATTATCACTATACATGTCCCTAAACCTATTTGGAAATGATGACTAGCCAGATATGGTGACACATCTCTGTAATAATCCAGCATTTGTAGAGGCCAGGGGCTGGGGAGAGATGGTTCAGTGGAATAAGTGCTTCCATGGCAAGTGCAGGGGCCTGAGTTCAATCCCTGGTTCCACCAAAAAAGAAAGAAAGAAAGAAAGAGAAAGAAAGAAAGAAAGAAAGAAAGAAAGAAAGAAAGAAAGAAAGAAAGAAAGAAAGAAAGAACTTCCCTGTAGAGGCTGAGGCAGGGGGATTCCAAGTTCCAACTCAGCTTGTGCTACTTAGCCCCTTTGCTAGAATCTATCTCAAAATAAAAAATTTCAAAAGCCTAAGGTTCTAGCCCAGTGGCCTGGATTCAGTCCCCACCTCAGTCTCTCTTGCGCACATGTGCACACACACAGAGAGACTGCACTGGGCTAATTTATTTCCTCATGATACCTGTACTTGGCTTAATTACTTCCTTTCCAAGGCTCAAAGACTATTTTCTCTCACTTTTTGAAATGGAAATGCAAGGTCCATCTGCTGAAGGGCCAGGTGGACATCCTGGTGCAGGCCAGTCGGCTGCCCTAGGCTGCCCCAGAAACAGGTCTGGATCCTGTGTTCCCCTGCTCTGGTCCTTTGTGTCTGCTCCTCTGCCTACCTGACTTAACCACTGTTCAGACTTTATAGTGCCTGACTCACGTCATCCATTCTTGAACTTTTACCCTCTGTGTGTGCAACAGATTTGGGGCCCAGGGTGTGGGCTTCACATCAGGCCTTCTGGGAGGTTTGGGAATGCTCTCCCCTGGAGCACAGCCCAGGCTACAGGGTGCAGAGCTCGGGCTATCCTGGCTGTCCTGGACTCTGCACTGTTTCTCTTAGGGATGGTTATCTCCCGGTCAGATGCCAGGTGTACCCATCCTCCTCCTGACTGCGAAAAACATCTCCAGACTTTGTCAGACATCCCCAGAGGGAGCATGTCACCCCTTCGGGGGCTACTGATTTAATAATCCCAGAGCTCTGCCTCAGGTGCTGGTCACTGCACCAAAACATGACCTCATCCTAGCCTCATGAGTGAGGGAAAGACTGGCTTAGTTGTTGTTTTGAGACACGGGGTCTATGTAATCCAGCTTGATCTAGAATTTGTTATACAGCCCAGGCTGGCCTCAAAATAGTGGGTCTTTATAGCTATACATTGTTCAAAAGAAAGAGAGAAAGAAAGAAAGGAAGGAAGGAAGGAAGGAAGGAAGGAAGGAAGGAAGGAAGGAAGGAAAAAAGGAAAAAAGGAAGGAAGGAAGATTAAAAGGGCATGCATAAGTAGAACGGAAGTCCCCATGAGACGGATGTGCTGTCTCTTGGCCGCAGTCCTTGTCCGTGGACGTGAGGGCTTGATGGCTGCACTCCAGTGTCTGTCCTGTGTCCACTCTCCTCTCGGGCATGGGCAGGCGTGGGCCGCCGGGGAGCCCACAGCATACGCTGCAGGCCTGGCCAGCATGTCTACTTCTAGGCATCTTGCCTGGAATGCTCAGCCCTGTGCTCTGCCCCTGCAGGTCTCCCTGGCAGCCTCGGCACAGCCCAAGGTGCGCCTCGCCTGGGCCACGGGCTGTTTTAGTAGACACCTCGCCTGACTCTCTTAGCCTGTGTTTACTTCCCAGAGGACTTCCCGGCACCTAGGGAGTCTTCCGTCCACCCCTCTTTTGGCTCCCCAAAGGGCGAGTCCCAGAATCACCCTGTCCCAGATTTCCCTCAATTGCAAATGGGAAGCAGTGATAGGTCCAACCTCTCAGGGCTTAGCTGTGCATTAAATGAAATTAATAGGCACAAAGGGCTGAGTTTAGTAAAGGACACACGGTGAGCAAAATGCGCCATGGCTACTGTGCCTGCACCGGAAGTCAAAGAAAAGCCGAACAAAACCCACCAACACTAGCTCCATTGAAGATCAGCAACAAGACTCCAACCAAGCAAACAAAGAAACAAAGGAGAAAAACAGAAGAGGGAGTGCACTAGGAGGAGAAAGGAAGGAAGACGGCACCCAAGGAGGAGGGCAGCAAAGAGAAGGGCATCTGCCAAGTGGGCACGGTCCCACTCTACAGCTAAGTGCACAAAAAGAGAATCATTGCTTAGTCCCTGCTACCGGAAAAAGTTTTAGAAGATGAAGTTGCACTGTGGTTAGTCATTATAGACAATAGTATAAAGGTCATGTGTGATCTTTTATTTTTCTATCATGTATAATGTAGATTTTGCATAGAAGCATATTTTTCTCTGGGAATGAGGATGTGGGAAAACTTAGAACTTTCTGTTTGTTTTGTTTTCTCTTGTGACAGCGTCTCAGTATGCAGCTTCGGATAGTTTGAACTCAGGCTGGCCTCAATCTTGCAGCGCTCCACCTGCCTCAGCCTCCAGGCTGAGTGTTTTTATTTCATTTCCTTCTGTTCTTACATTTCAAACCATCTCACCAGGCAGGTCTCTCCCCAAGGGTCCTCTCTCTTTCTGTTGTTTTTCTAGACTGGGACTCGCTGTGTAGGCCAGGATGGCTAGAAGTCACAGTGATCCTCCTGCCTCAGCCTCCTGAGTGCCAGGATTACAGACCTACACCATCATGCCCAGTGAGGGATTGTCTCTCTGAGGGAGTCCTTCTCCCTACTGCTCCTTATCCCCTCTTGCCCTCCTGGACTTTGCAGCAATGCGGAGATGGCAATTTTAGTCTCTTCCCTTACCCCCAGGCTTCAGGGCAAAACCTGTGGCTCCCCTGCCACTGTCCCTGGTACCTGAGCCTGCTGCCACAACACTGCCCAATGGGATTAGCAGAGAGGAGTAGAGTTTCCTAAGCATCCATTCTGGGCCACTCCTCACCTAGAATGGGGACGGTGAAGTCTTGCTCCTGTTTTCGGCAGCGCTGGATGCCCAGGTGCCCGGCTCCCTGTGGCGTATGTCCCAATGACCCAAAGCATCCGGCTACCCAGGCTTCTTTCTGTCCTGATTCTCTTGTGCGTCTCTGCTCCATGCTGGGCTTCTCATCCTGCTCTACCCTGAGCCCTAGACCCCCATCAGTCTCTCCAGGTCACATTGAAGACAGATTGCCACAGGCACACACAGAACTCTGCTCAAACTTTGACCTCTGGCATTTATATTTTTCTTCTTTCTTTCTTTTTCCTGGTACTGAAGACTGAATCTCAGGCTTTTGTGCTAAGCTACCTCTTGGCCTCCTTCCTATTTTAAATTTTGAGACAGGTTCTAGCCAAGTTGCCGATGTTCCTAGGCTGAGCTGATATGTATGATCTTCCTGCCTCAGCCTTCCAGAGTGCTGAAATGACAATCACGTGCCACCACACCCCTCTGGCATTTCTCTCCTTTCTTCTTCTCTTTCTTCCCCATTCCCCTCTTCCTCTCTCCCTTGCACCTACTTTTCCATTATTGGAAAATTTCAAACCTGCTCCTTAAAAGAACAAAAACAAAAACAAAAAAAAAAAAAAACCACAAACCCTCACCCTCTCCAAATACAAGCATTGGCTTTGAGAATCTGTGTATCCCAGCACTCACAACAGAGCCAGGCACATAGTAGGCCCTTTGCATGCTGTGCAAAGCAATAAGCCTCCACCCGGGCTGGAAGTCTCTGGAGCACACACTTCTGCCTGCCCATAGACCAGCAAAGGCCCCGGGAGAGGAAGAGTCAGTGGGCTTGTGCCTCCACATGGGCCTAGAAGGTACCCTTGGGGGGCGAGGAGTGCCGAGGGTGCTGGTGCAGGGTAGCCCGAGGGGTGGGTAGATGGAGCAGCTGCTAGACCATGGAGTAAGACGTGGGTGAGCCCAGGTCTCCTGTGTGCTAAGCATCTGGTCACCGAGCTATCTCCTCAGACCGGCAGCTGTCACAAACCCACTGGGCAGGAAGCAGAGAAGGGCTCGGAACTTGGAGCTGGTGGGAAATTCTGCTCTCTGCTGTTCCACCTGCGGCACTCAGAGAATAGATAGCTTGTCTTTATTTAACACTCTGATCATTTATTTCTCATATGTTTCCTGTGTTCATTTTTAAAATTAAAATTTAGAAAACAAGGGCTAAGGAGATGGCTCAGTAGAATAAATGTTTTCCTGGCAAGCTCCAGGGCCTGAGTTCAATTCCTGGTTCTGAAAGAAAAACAAAAAAAAAAAGTTAGAATTCTGTCTTGATCACTGAGTTGTGGTGAATGTTCGGCTTTGCTCCTGCCCCTGCAGCCCCACCTCAGCAGGCTTCGTGCCACGACTGGGATCACAAAGACTGTGTTGTCTCCCACCTAGGAGTTACCCAGGCACAGTGCTGGTCCCTTGGGTCCTTTCTGACTTATGCTCAATGCTGCGAATACAGACAAGAAATATGACAATTTCACACACGAGGAGGATGGAGAGGTTTCATTTTCTGCTATTCGCCGCTTTGAGGCCTTAGTGTTTTCCTGGATGAAATTTTTAAATTGGACTTCTGATCTAATCCTTCGGGTGAGGAGGGGCACGAAGGACAAATGATTTGACTGAATGAATGTACTTCATTCATTCATTCATTCCAGACAGAATTTCACCATGTAGCCCAGGCTGGCCTCAAACTGTTCCTTCTCCTGGTTCCAAAGAGCTAGGATCACAGGCATGACCCACCACAATCAGTGCCCAAATTCTATTTTTAAAAAAATGATTGAATTGATAAGATCCACTTCCTTAGTGCAGAGACCAGGTTTGATCCCCTGGACTACATGTCGTGCCAGCCCCAATCCGTGGCTCGATGAGCCGGCCAAGGAGTCTGGGCCTAGTGGCGTGTGCCTGTAATCCCAGTGCTGGGGAGGCTGAAAACAGGAGGGTCACTATGAGTCTGAGCGGCATAGTAAGACCCCTGTATCAAATACATTAAAAAGAAAAAGAATACACTTCTTTGCCCCCTTGTTCCTTCCAAATCCATAAAAATTAAAGGATTTTATAACATATTATGTACGTGAATGAAAGACATCTATAAAACAAAATAAAATCAAGGCCTAACTGAGTGTTTTGAGCAGCATCACTGGCTGCTTCAAAGGCTAATTTGTGCGGAGATTAAAGAAAAGCATACTTGCAGGACAGAGTTGCCCAGATCCTGAACAGGAATGCAGGAAGTCCTTAATTTATGCAGTGCAGTTTGGAACGCCAGATTTGACTCACTGTACTCTGAGTCTCACACGTGAACAAGTGAAGAAGTAATTTCACACCTGCCCTCCCTGGAGTCATCTTGGCCAGTGGCGTCGGACGTCAGCGGATGCATCACCTGGAGCACCGGTGTGCCATAAACCACCAGGCCACGGAGCTTCTGATCCTGGGCTCTGGGGCGTGGCCTTAGAACTGAGAGTTCCCCCAAGGTCCCACCTAACAGAGGGGCCTGGACTGCACCCTCCTTTTGAAAACCCCTGCTTCAGGGTGAGTCCAGGATTGTAGTGGTAACCACCACCCAGCTAGCAAACAGAGGAACCTAGACTCACTGGTGACAGGCTGGTTTCACAGCAATGGCGCCATTTTCCAAAAAAATGACCATTTTTCACGTCACAGGATCATTTAGTATTGGTCAAACTTATAAATCTTCTCTTGAGGCTATCTAAATTCTGTAGGAAAAGAACAATGTTGGTTTAAGACATTTCCAGTTCTTGGTTTTAGAGGCTAAACATTTTGTTGGGTGGTGGGGAGAAATTATACATGTATGTTGCATAAATATGTCTTCTCTGTGATGTTTTTGAGCTGGCAAACCTGGTATTAAAAATGGGTTGGAGGGCCGGGGAGATGGCGCAGCAGTGTAAGTGCCTGCTTGGTAAGCCCAAGATTATGAGTTTGAGCCTGATACCAAAAAAAAAAAAAAAAAAAAGTGGGGTGTGGGGCTGGGTTGGAGACCAGTACTTATAACAGTAGACCTAAAATCTGGTATACTTTTCTTTCTTTTAGTCTCTGGATTTAATTTAGTTTGGCACTCACTTTTGCTCACTAGAGCTCCCCCCTGAATCCCTGGGTTGTCATGGTAACATTCTGGCCTTTCCTATGGTGGTGTTTTTAGGTCAGTGCCTCATAGAAATGAGCTGCCACATGCAAGATTCACATTTTGGCACCAGGGCCAGGAAGCCCACTTCCTGTGCCAGGCAGGCATTGCAGCCTGGCTTGTGGGGCTTCTACAAGTGTACAGTTAGGGGCTGGGGAGATGGCTCAGTGGAATAAGTGCTTCCCTGGCAAGTTCAAGGGTCTGAGTTCAATCCTTAGTTCTGCAAAAAAAAAAAAAAAAAAAAAAAAAAAAAGTAAAAGTGGACAGTTAAGGCAGGAGGGTTGCAGAGTTCAAAGCCAAGGTGGGCTGAGAGTTCATGGGCAGCTTGACCTACACAAGAAGACCCTGGTTTCCAAAGATAACAAAAATGAAGTAAGGGGGCTGGGGAGATGGCTCAGTAGAATAAGCACTTGTCTGGCAAGTGCAGGGTCCCAAGTTCAATTCCAGATACCAGAATAAATAAATAAATTAAGTAAGTAAGAAGAAAATTAAAGTAAAATGAAGTGGACAAAAGCTTCCCTGAGAGCCGGCTGGTTCTGATTCTGATGGGCTCCAAAGACTGGAAGCTGACAGGAAAATGGGCTCATGAGGAACAGAACCTTGCCCCGGAGCAGATTTGTGTGTGTGACCAAAATCCAAGCTCTCTCCCAGTACCTAAGCATTGATTTTTTTCATAATGCTTTACTCTAACAAGACAACATGTTCCATTTTCTGAGAGAAAATAATATATTTGGGTATTTACTGCATCTTTTTTTTTTTATGAGCAGAATAGATTTATTGAGAGAAAGAAAGCTCCTGTCTGAGAGAGGGACAGGAGGGAAAGCCAGAGCGGGTAGTCCCCCCTGCATCTTTTTTTTTTTTTTAATTGTAAAAGACTCTATCACAACAGAAACAATAATAATAACTTTTAAAAAATCAAGAAACACTTCCTTTCTGAATTAAAGTGCGAAATAAAATCAGGATGTTCTGACAGTGATTATGTGCTCCTTTTTAAAAAGACCTGTAAGAAGCTATTTAATTGCAATCCCTTCCCCTTGGAAACCCCCCCCACAAATAAAAACCCAACCCTACAGAAATGCAAATCAGCTTTATCTGCACCCAGGCGCCCTATCTTTTTGGGAGGTGCTGTGGGGCTGGCCTGGGTGCCATTGATGACAGCACGTAAGGGCTGCTCTTGGGCCCGAACATATTAATGCCTAAACCTAGTTTACATCAAGTAGAATAAGCTCAGAGGCCAAAGGTGTGCTTAGCAGGCATTTGGTCCTAGGTTTGATCTCTAGTACCAAAATGAGGAAACTTTATTTTTAAAATCTTAGTTCCACTTCCAAGCAAGACTAAACTTTTTCTTCACCTCTTCTTGGCTCCAAGTCGTGGCTAGACCTTAAATATTTAAACCCTTCTCCATGGGGCTGTGGCTGGTGTTTAAGTCACTTTTTGTTTTGCACAGTGTAAAAATTTACATTTCTTTCTTTGAAAGGCTCTGTCTAAAGAACCCTCAGCGCATTAAAACAAAACAAAACAAAACCCCCAAACCTCAGGCTTTGAAGGCTCCGGGATCAGAGACACTTTGGAGCCTGGGGTGCTCCTGACACTTGTTTCTTCGAAGGTCCAAATTAGAGGTACTCGGGGTTCCTTCACCACCAACCACCCTGCGAAAGAAGAGGACCGATTGTCCCGTCAGGTCTTGAATGGTAACCAGCAAAGACTCAGAAAATGCTCAGCAGTGCGGTCTTCTCTTCCTGCCAGGTCTGGGAGAGTCGCCCAACAAGGACAGCTTATTTCTTTCCGTGTTTCTAATCTTCCTCAGGAAGATTGTATTTTATCCGGGCTCTCGGTTTCTCCCAGTGTAGTTTGTCTCTTTCTATAAGGCAAATACTTTGTGATCGCCTGGATGTAAAGCTACTTTGAAGAAGACCCCAGGACACCACCTTCCTGGGTCCATCCCCTGATTTAAGTTTACCTGGACCTGGAACTCGAAGCCAGGTGAAAACTAGAAATGACTGCGCAGATTTCACGGCAATGTTAACAGTTCTGACTGCGGAGATAAAATAAAACACAAACAAACAAATAACTGTGTCTTTAGCCAGCAAGATTCGCTCCATTAAAAATCTGTTGGAAGGAGCCCCCTACTGCATGTTGTATGCGAACGTGAAGACCACGCAGGGCACCGGGAAGACCCTATCCGAAGGGCGAGAGCTCAGTTTCCAGGAGGGAGGAGGGCAGGGGAGGAGGAAGGAGGATCTCTCAGGTGTCTTCCAATCCGACAGCTGTTTTGGTCGTGCATCTGTCCTCCTACCTCACCCCTCCCCCTCCCCGTTAATTAAATACACGCTCCCAGCCTGAGTTTACAGCCCTGGACTCGGCCCTCGGGGAGCTCTTTCCTGGTAGTTGGAACTCTTAAAACTCAAGTCACAGAGTCGAAGACCTGGCAACATGAATTTCCAGTTCTTAAGGGTGAGGAGAGAGGCCTGGGTGGAAGCTGCCAGGAGAAAGGGATGGTGGTGGGGACGGGTGGGCGCCGTGGGGTACAGGGTGGCTACAGCGCGAGCGCTGCTGCGGGTCGGGTCGGCCTCGCCCGTCGGGACTGGAGCAGAGAGCCGAGTCTGCGCCGGCCAGCATCTGGCCACTGTGGACCTCCTCTTCGCCTTGCGGCGCCCAAGATAAGTAAGTTGGCTTAGCTGGCCAGGAGGCATGTGGTAGCCTCGGACCCCGAGTCCCGGAAACCTCCCGGTGGACTGGGGCTCCAGCCCTAGTCCTCTCGCCTGTTTCGGGTCATGCCCAGATGGTTCCCAGGGTACCACTGGAGAAGTGACATCGTTCTACAGGTGTCTGCTTGCTGCGGGGCCAGGTGTGCGTGGCCTCGAGCAGGCCGGGGTCCCCGTGGGCAGGTCATCGACAGCTAAGTGTGACTCCGAATGGGTCCCCCGAGAGCTGCTAGGAAAATGGCCTTGAATACTAAGGCCATTTCGTGAGTTGACGGTAATTGGACAACTCAAAATGCACCTTTGCCGGTTGTCGAGTAAGAGGCTTTGCCCGCGACGTTTCTGGAGTACAAATGAACCCCCGAATCAGATGGGGACAGGAATGGACCGGCTTCTTTGGAAGCTTGGGAATCTCGAGTCCCCTCATCCTCACTTTACTTTTGGGCAAAAAGTCGTTTGTCGCGAGGAAGCGCTGAGGGCTCGGGAGGTGCCGCAAGCACGCGGTCAGGCGGAGCGCGCCAGGAGTCAACGGTAGCGCGAGTAGCAGGGGACTCGCAGTGTGCGCGCAGGGCCTGCTTTACACACTATGAAAAATGTAGCCAGGCGTGGTGGCACACAGCGATAGTCCCAGCACTCCGGAAGGCTGAGGCAGGAGAACCATGAGTTTCAGCCCAATCTGGGCAACTTAGTAAGACCCTGTCTCAAAGTAAAGAATTAAACAAGGTTCAGAAATGTAAATATAGAGGTAGCTCAGAGGGAAGGCCCTGAGTTCAATTTTTAGCTCCGCAAATAAAAGCAGCTATTTTTTAAAATTAAGATTGTTTTTTCCGGGTCCCCAAGAATTGAGGCCTGTGGCGCCCGGCAGTGCGCCTTCGTATCTCACAGTTCTGGGTACTTTGTAAACCTCAGTGTCAATGCCTTGGCCGGAGTGGGGGCGAGGATGAATACCGCCCCCATTTGCCGTGTCGGCTGCTCTGTCTTTCCCTATACCCCACCCCGCCGGGGGACTGCCTTTTACTGAGGTCCCAACGGGTTCCCAAAGGCTGTTCCGAGGGGCGGGACGCGGGATGGAGACCCGGCTCGTGGCTGGCGACTGCACAAGCGCTTGGGGGCCTCCACCTGCTGCTCGGGCGCCCCTTCCCCTGCGGCGGGAAGAGGAGTCCTGGGCCCGCCCCAATCCAGCTCCGTCTGTCTCGCCGCCTACTTTGGTATGGGATGGGGGTGGGGCGGCAGAAGATCCAGCCTGGGGCGGGGAACCCTGGTGCAGAGAGCCCACCCCCCTCCGGACCCCCTACCCATCCCCACCTGCGAGGTGGCTCGCAACCAGGCTCCGCAGTCCTTGCCGACTCTGGGTCTCCTAGTTTGGGCCTGGCGTGTGAGACTGCAAACTCCCTAGGGGGCAGCAGAGGGAAGCCCCCTTTCCCTTAGTCGTTCACCTCTGCATCGCTAGTTTCGCTGCCGAGAGGCCTCCGGAGGCCTGGGTGTGCACCTTCCCCGGGCGCTGGTACCCAACGGCGCGACTTGGCGCGCGAGTCCTCCCGTGGGTGAGGGTGGGTGATTGGGTGGGGACCGTCTAGGGTACCGGAGCCATCGGTTTCGGTGAGCTCGGCTAAATTGGGCTCTCACAAAGCCAAGGCTTCCGGCGGCCCGACCAGGGACGCGCGCCTGGTTCTGGCCCGAAGCAGAGCGTGTGCGTGTTGGGGCAGGGTCCCCCGAGACAGGAAGAGGAGAGGGTTGTGCTGCAGTTGGCGTGCGCCTTTGCCAAGCGGTTCCACAGCCTCCGGCCCTTGGATCTCACGAGAGGCGGCGCAGTCCCTGCGTGCCCGCGGCGCCCTCGCCTCCACGCTAGGCAGAGGCAGGACTCTACGTTCCTGCGGGCAGCTCGGGCGGGCGAGTGGAAGGACAACTGGAGCTTGGAGTGTGGGATGCAAGCGTCCTTCAGCTCAACCCTGGCGCCACACCGCGGAGGCAAAGTGGTCAACACTCAACACACTTTCAAACTGCGCCGCGATCGGGTCTCGGAGAACAACCTCAGACTACAAAAACCCCACAGGGCAGAGGGAACCCAGAGTCTAGGGTCAAGGAGTGTGGAGCGCCCAAGGGAAGCGGCGCAACCTCCTTCTCGCGAGAGCATGAGACAGCCCCCCCCCCCCGTCCCGGACGCCGGTGTGCCGGCCGCGTGGGTCGGATTTTCGTGTCCAGCAGGTGTCCCTTCACTCATCCAAGCTCCAGGAGCACTGCTCCTGCGGCTGTTTCATCCTAGGCTCCGAGCTTGGGAAATGAGATACCAAGATCGATCGCATGCCCTTTAAGCGCTCTGCCTTACGTGCTCTGAGCAAAGCGCCCCCACCCTTCGTGGTCCAGTCTGGAAGGTCCGACGGCTTCAACTTCTAAGTTTTCTTAGCACTTCTTGTAGGAAAAGTCACCTTGGATCTGACTGCTCTCTAAGGAGAGGAGGAAAGTTCACTTGGAGGGCACCTATTTGTTTTTCTTTTTTTTTCTTTTTTTTTTTTTTTAGGGCAGCTATTTTTCTTTTAGTTTTATTGTAGGTCCATCTGAGTCTAAAGATATGCTCACCCAACCCAAGGAGGGGCGGGAAGATGCGGAATGCCATGATTCTGTGGAAGATGCAGCCCGCTACATTCTGGATCCTGGGCGCACACCCCCTCCCCCCGCAGGAGGTTGTCCCAACAAAAGTTCCTCCCCACTCCGAAAAGAATTACCAGTTTTTCTCTTGCAAAGAGATCAATTCTAGTAATTGGAACAAAGAATTTCGTTTCTTTAAAATAACAAAAATTAACATGGAACGTTGGCTTTATGTTTGGGGGAAGGAGGCATCATTTATGTAGAAAGTTCGGTTGTTTACCTCCTTTCCAAGGAGGTCTCCCCGCAGCTTCCACCTCCCCGCTCCTCTTAACCACACCCGCCCCGCGCCTCGGTTGGATTTGGCCTAACATCTCTCTTCCACAGAAAGTGGAGGGGCGGTGCTCGCTTGGCAGTGCAGGGCAGGGCTGCAGGGCTGGGCAGGGGAGCCGAATGCCCTCGGCCACAATCAGCAGCGGGAGATTCAGCTTGGGGCGCCAGCGGTGACACGCCGTGGTTCCTACTTGTGGGCGGGTAGCGCCTTGCTGCTGAGGCAAGCGCCCTCCAACCCTTTTCTCATTGCCCTCTCTAGGAACGTGGGCCGGGGTTACCACGGCGCAGAGCCGAGGGACAGGGCAAAAGGTTGACTCTTGCAGACCAGAGCCTGGCTGCCCAAACCTTAAATCTTGGGGAGTGGAGGGGGTAGAGTGGGGCGGGAAGCGGTTTTCGGAGATAAGGCGACCCCAGCTGTTGACATCCTGCATTCACAGCTCTTAGGTACTTGCAGCTTGGTTCTCAGCTCAGTTGGACCAAGAATAAAGCCGTGGGTACCGTGGCCTCACTGGTCCGCGATTGTCCCCGAGGTACCTACCGCAGACGGACTATGCTACTCACCCAGCGCGACGTGGGGGCCGGCGCGACGCTAGGCCGGGTGCGGGGCGGAGCCAGCCTGGGACTGGCTGGGGACCGCCCCGCCCGCGCCGGGGCCTCCGCCAGCCCCCGGGGAGGAGTTATGGTAATTTCCTTCTCAATAAGGCGCTCGGGTCCCCTGGCGAGCGGCGGGACTCACGGAGCGGGCGCGGCATCCCGGCCCACGGCAGCGGTCTGTACACCCGCGGCGGCGGCAGTGTTTCCACCCGCGAGCCGCCGATGCGCGTTCAGTGACCGAACAGCGAGGCCCGCGCGCTGCGGGGGCGGCGGCAGACGACCGGCCACCGTGACCCCAATTTTGGATTTACCGCTCGGGGGGTGGGGGGAACCTGGATTTAACTGGCGATTGTTTTGGGGGACGCCGGACGCCATGTTGTGGAAATTAACCGATAATGTCAAGTACGAAGAGGACTGTGAGGTGAGCTGGGCGCCAGGGCGCAGAGGCGCAGCCCCACCCCGCCCCGCCCCGCCCCGCGAGGCCGGGACCCGCACGCAGGAGCCTCGCCGCGCGGTGGCGGGACGGGGCTTCGTCCTCCGGACGCCCTTGCCCATTTTTGCGAGACCCCTTCTCGTGCCGGGCCCTTTCCTAAATACCCAGCCCCGGGCCTGGCCTGGAAGGAGACTGGCAGAGCTCACCGGTCGGGGTCCCGCGAAGCCAGCGGCCCTTCTGCCCGCGTTCTCGAAAGCGCGCCCGCCTGCAGCCCCGAGACGCGGCTCTCGCGCTGGAAGTTTGAGTCCAAAGGGGTCCATTGAGGCTCCCCGCCGGCGACACCTTTACGGAGTGTCCTCCGAGGCGGGCTTGTCACCTGCCCCGCTGTCTCCTCGGGGAAACCAGAAAACAACTGCAACTTGGCTTTCCAAGAGAGGTGGGGGCTGGGGCGTGCTGTGGGAGCTGGGGCCAGATGGGGCCGGGAGCGCTCTCGAGTGCTCCAGCCTGTCGGACAGGTTGAGCTAGAGTTTCGGAGAGTAGGAGGGAGGGAGGCGGCGAGCGGGAAGAGGAAGAAGACGCGGGCGGCGGGATGCGAGCTCCGGCGCTCGCGGAGAGTGGAGTCCCGGGCAGCCCCGGCGCGGGAGCGCTCGCCGCTGCGGGACCTACGGGCGCCGCGCCTGCTCCAGCCGCGGACACTCCGCTAGGGGGCGACGCCATCCTGCTTCTGGTCTGCCTGCCACCTTCGGAGATGCATCTTGTAGGAATTCGGCGGAGGCGAGTGCAGTACGCAGGCCAAGTTGCCTGGTGTTCAGGGTCCTCCCTGCCATTGGTGCACTCACCCGGATGTGTGGCAACTCGTATCGCGGTCGGACACCGCGTGGCCCCACTTGGCGTGGCTCGTGGCCCGGCGACGGCGCGTTCCCTCCCTGTTGCCTCGGGCGGAGTTGGGAGGCTGGCACTGCCTGGGAGCGTCACCTGCCCCGAGGTCTTTGTCCCGAGGGCGTGGAAGGGAGGGTCCCTGGGGTGGGGAAAGTGCGCCCAGCCCTTCCAGCTGCTTCACCCAGCCGCGCCACTGCGACATGTGCGGGCTAAAGAGCGAACGCTCTCGGGACCGTGTCCCGCGCCCGCCGGCCTCTTCCCCGGGCTCCGGCCACGGCCTCAGCCCTGACCCTTCTGGGCTCACTACACGGGGTTCGGGCGTGGCACCTCTGGGCGCCTCGGGCACCGGAGCGCGCGGACCTTCGCCGCGAGGCGTGGAGGACTCGGTCCCTCAGGTCTTGGAGCGACCGCCCCTCCCTTCGCGGGTGCGCGGCAACACCCGGGGGCACAGCGCCCCTGGGTACCCTCTGACCCGCGGCAGGGCCTGTGGCAGGGGTAGGGCGGGTCCTCCGGGCTCTTGGCCCCTCTGGCGTACGGCTGCCAGTTCGCTGCAGCAGGATTTCGCACTAACCGGGTCTGTGCTCTTTCTCTTTTACAGGATCGCCACGACGGGAGCAGCAATGGTACGCCGCGTATCCCGCACCTGTCCTCTGCAGGGCAGCACCTCTACAGCCCCGCGCCGCCGCTCTCGCACGCCGGGGTTGGCGAGTACCAGCCACCCTACTTTCCGCCGCCCTACCAGCAGCTGGCGTACTCGCAGTCGGCCGACCCCTACTCGCACCTGGGAGAAGCCTATGCCGCCGCCATCAACCCCCTGCACCAGCCGGCGCCCACTGGCAGCCAGCAACAGAGCTGGCCCGGCCGCCAGGGCCAGGAAGGTGCCGGCCTGCCCTCGCACCACGGCCGCCCGGCCGGCCTGCTCCCGCACCTCTCCGGGCTGGACGGTGGTTCGGTGAGCTCCCGCAGAGACGCCTATCGCCGCTCCGACTTACTGCTGCCCCACGCTCACTCCCTGGACCCTGCGGGCCTGGCGGACAACCTGGGGCTGCACGACATGGCTCACCAGATGGACGAAGTGCAGGTGAGCGGGGGCGCCGAGGCTCCTGCGGGGGACACCCCGCCGTGCCCCGGAATTAAAGGAAACTTTGTCGTTTCTCCCCCAGAATGTCGACGAACAACACCTGCTTCTGCATGACCAGACAGTCATTCGCAAAGGTAAATGATACTGCCACTTACCGACTGCCTGGGAGTTGGCCAGTGCGGGACGTCTGTGGTGGAGAGGACTCGAGGAGGCTAGGGTTTATTTTCTGGATTAAAAAGGATTTCTTTCCCACTTGAAGGAAAAAGGGGTTCTCTAATGGAAGGCTCAGGTGCCGCCTCTGTCCACATTCGTTACCCGGAGTTTTCTAAGGAAGTAAGTTTTCTCCGTGTCTGAGCTCTGCCTTTGCAGAGTGAGGTCGAATCCTGACCTTGAAAACAACCACACAGACACGCCTTGCTTGAGTGATTGGTTCTGTGACAGTTTAAATTGAATGAGTTGATGGGATTTTGGTTTTGATTTCAAACACTGGCATGGGAGGGGCTCTTTAATTCTGATCTGGGTTTTCTGAAACCGTTTGACTTGCTTTAAAACAGTTCTGAAAGGAACAGAGATTTCAAGAACTGGGTGGTGGGGGTGCTAGGTTTTGCAGGGGAGGAGAAATTGGGAAAATTGGGTTAGTTGGAGTGAATGGCTCATGAAATTTAGATACACATTGACAGGTTTGTTAGTCTGATTGTTTGGGGAAATGTAAATTAAAGCCTGTAATCCCAGCACTGGGGAGACTGAGGTTGCGGGAATCTTGTGTTAAAAGTCAGATTGGGCTACATAGTGAGTTCAAGGCCAGCCTGGATTATACAGAAAGACCCTGTCTCAAACCCCCGTGTACCCCAAAAATATAAAAACTGTTAAGGTCTGTAACTTGAAATTGAATGGATGGGAGATACGGGGCTTGGAGAACAGCTGAAAAATAAAACTAAAATGCTTCCTACTAAACCTTCTAATAGACTGGGTTAGTTGCATTGAAGGGTTTTTGGCAAAAGAGCAGAAGGAGACCTGGAGCCCTCGTTGTACTGATGAGGGGGGAAATTCGTCATTCATTTGTATTGAAAACAAACGGTCTCATTAAAGGAGAAGCTGGGAACTGAAAATCCTCCTGGCCAGGGATCTGCCTCATTAGCTTCCTAAGGTGTTAACTTGTGAATTTCAGATTTATTTTTGAGGACTTTTTCAATAGTCTGCTTGCAATTCAGAGACCAGTGTGTGAGGGTGTTTGTCCAGCACATGGTCTGTCTCTCAGTTGGTGGTTTTGAAAGGGTGCATGGTGACTTTGCTGGCCTTGGTGTCCCCACAGGTCCCATCTCGATGACTAAAAACCCCCTGAGCCTTCCCTGTCAGAAAGACCTGGTGGGTGCTGTGATGAATCCAAGTGAGGTCTTCTGCTCTGTCCCGGGAAGACTGTCCCTCCTCAGCTCCACGTCTAAATATAAAGTGACTGTGGCTGAAGTCCAGAGGCGACTGTCACCGCCTGAATGCTTGAATGCCTCCCTGCTGGGCGGTGTTCTCAGAAGGTATGGGGGCCCAGGCGCGGGGCAGCCGCAGGTGAATACGTGAGAGGGCTGGGAGGTATTTTTAACATTTATGTAACTTTTTATCCCTCACGCTGAATTCTAATGTGTGCAAAGAGAGTTCGGAGCGCATTTCTTCTCTTCTAGAAAGTGCCAAATGGAGAAGGAAGTGCTAACACAGCGCTATCAAATTATCATTGGGTTGGAATTTGATTGCATTTATGAAGCGCAGCATCTGCACTCAGCAGAGGGGGGCTGCCTGGGTTTTGTCCCCCCAGGGAGCATCTGGTGGGAGGGAGCTATTGCAGTTTTACAAGTGAAAATTTATCTGCTTGAGCACAACTTGCAATGTTCTGCGATTTTTTTTTTTTTTTTTAAAGGGAGGTGGTTCTAGGGAAGGTTTTTGATGATGTTTTTGTATTATTGTATGGGGATTAATGAAAGAAGGAGCCCATTATCGCTTCAGATTATCACTCTGGATTATGACTCACTGATGTAGTTTTTTAGACCACAGCTTTTGATAGCAGCACTTCAGGACCGTAGAATTCTCACAGTGCAGCTTCTTGAGAGGGGCCCGTTTTCTTTTTATCAGAGCTAAATCCAAAAATGGAGGCCGGTCTTTGCGGGAGAAGCTGGACAAGATAGGACTGAATCTTCCAGCTGGCAGACGCAAGGCAGCTCACGTGACCCTCCTGACGTCCCTCGTGGAAGGTCAGTGCTGCTGCATTGTCCTTGTGATGCGGTGTTTTAAATTTGTGCTTTGTGTTGTCTTTAACAGTTCTGTGTAAAAAACAAAACTATAAATAATAAACTCCATCACACACAGGTGGAGAGGATAGAAGCAATTTGAATTGTTTTATGGGCACAGTGATCCATAACTTGTTAGATAAGTTATTTAAATATTTGAGTTCTTACATTCTGTGTTCCAGGTTCCCCAGAAAAATCTGTGGTTAGAAAGAAGTAGGTAGCCTGCATCCCTGGAATCTCAGCACCTCTGGAATCCCAGCTCTCAGAAGCTGAAACCAGGAGGATAGCAAGTTTGGGCCTACCCTGGGAAACTTACCAACTCAGTGGGACCCCATCTCAAAATTATAAAAAGGGGTGTGCTAGGGTTGTGGTCTGTTGTGGAGGCCCTGGGTTCAGTCCCAATATCTGAAGAAGTTTTTTTTTTTTTTTTTAAAAAAGATTTTTCCTAAGATATCACACCATTGGGGCAGTGACACAGTTCCTGTTTAAATAACCCAGGCTTTGATAGATGGCTGCTGACATGCGGTACATCTTTAAGCATGCAGTTACTCATTGCTGGGCAGAAGGATTGAGCCTGATTTTTGTAGCCTTTGGAATGTCGGGATTGTGGTCAGTACACACAATGGAACTGGCCCCATTCCCAGTTGCTTCTTCCCATCAAAGGAAGAAAGTAATGAAGCCCCTGATCAGCAAAAGAGCTCCTGTCCCCAATCAGCAGATGTATGTAGCGTGTCAGTTTCCTGAGTGGGAAACCTCCCCCCAACCAGTCTGGAAAATAGCCAGGAATGTGGTACCACCTAAAGAAGGGGGCCAGGGAGAAGTCCATCTTTTTTTAAAAGTGAAACCAGCAGCACCGCTACCCTGGATTGGGCATCATGGCTGGCTGTGTGGGTGAGCAGGGAGCTCCGTGAGCAGCTTGGTGGAGGGCTTATTGCCCAGCCTGTGTCCTGGCTTGGGTGCCGATATTTGGCTGAAGCCCTCTTCCTTCTTACGAGTGCCTGTGGAGGTCGGGTGTGCAGAACAGGCTGCTTGCGAGAACAGGAGGTTCCTGCTCCTACAGCATTGATGCTCATCTGTTGGGCCCGCTTGCCAGCTGGGCAGAGGTGCTTGAATGGACAGGATGCCTGGGTAATGGCTCCAAGCCCAAAGCCTCCAGCCACCTGGGTTTCTACATGGCTCTATGCTTGCGTCTTGCACTCAGAGCCAGGAGAGGCACCTCCTTCTCTCAATAATGGGCAAGGGGAAGGAATGTTCAGTTTCCAAGCTGGTGTTTTGAGGATTTTATCATTCCTTTCCAATAAGAAATATGCTTCCCACTTCCCTCCTGGTTGGGTTTGGGTTTGATGTTTTTGTTTGTTTGAGTATATAGTGACAGAGCATCACTATATAGTGCAGGCTGGCCTTGAGCTCACTGTGTACTTCATTCAGACCAGCCTGGTTCTCACCTCAGTCTCTCAAGTGCTGACTATAGGTGTGCACCATCATGCCCGGCACCCCTTCTGGGAAAAAAAAAAAGTACTTGGGGCCAGGGAGATTGCTCAGTAGAATAAGTATTTTCCTGGTAAGCAAAAGGGCCTGAGTTCAATCCCCAGTTCTGCAAAAAAAAAAAAAAGAAAAAGAAAAAGAAAAAAGAAAAGAAAAAAGTACATTCTAGAGCTATGCACCCTTCAGTAATAGGGCTCCTTTAAAAAACAAAAATGAGGCCAGGTGGTGCACACCCATAATCCCAGCACTCTGGAGGCTGAGGCAAGGGGATTGCAAGTCTGAGCACAGCCCTAGCAAGCTCAGTGTCAGTCAGGGCTGCTTAGCTAGCCCTGACCCCATACTCTCAGAACAAATCCTGGCTTGCTGTCGAAGACCACTTTTATTTGGCCAGTCAAGCTCATCTCCCTTGAATGTCTCTGCTTCCCGCAGTTATTCTTAACCTAGAGAAGGCAGAGTCATGCCTGATTATCTGTCCATCATGAAAGGGTGGATGACTTCATTGTTTCTTAATTTTGGTACCAGGAATTGAACTCAGGACCTTGCGCTTCCCAGGCAGGTGCAGTGCCACTGAGCTATATCCCTGGCCCAGATTTCATTTTAGAATGCAAAGTGACTAGATGGTAGACAGTGAGTGTGAGAAAAAGAGGGAAAGGACAGCTTGCCGGCAGGGACCGCTGTCCATGGACTAACTGAATCTGTTGCTGTTGGTGATGGTTCTAGGCGAAGCAGTTCACCTGGCCCGCGACTTTGCATACGTCTGTGAAGCTGAGTTTCCTAGTAAGCCAGTGGCCGAGTACTTAACCAGGCTTCATCTTGGAGGACGGAATGAGATGGCAAACAGGAAGAACATGCTGCTGGCTGCGCAGTGAGTGTCCAGGTTGATCCTGATCCTGTAGCTGGGACTCGGCAGAGACCCTTGGGCCCCAGTAAGAAGCAGTCATGGCACGTGAGGTACAAGTGAAAGAGAACTTGGGCTGCTTTCACAGAGCCAGGCACAGCGTGCAGCCCTGTGGATTGAACCTGGGTGACACTGAACTGCATGTCAGCCACTTTAATTTCCTTTCTGAGACAGGGTCTTCAGGACTTACAATCCTTCTGCCTCAGCCTCCTGAGTAGCAAGACTTACTTATTTAAAATGTAAAGGTCAGGAGAAATCACAGCTAGGTTTAAACAATTATTTCTCAGAAGCTCCTTATTGTAGCTGTGGTGTTGTTCTCAGAAGCCAGCAGTAATTTTTTTTTTTTTTTTTTTTTTTTTTTTTTTTTTTTTTTTTTTTTTTTTTTTTTTTTTTGTGTTAAACGAAGCAGAGCATGTCGCCTGGGCAAAGGAGGCAAGGGAACAGTGAGCCAGCCTGCATGGGGGGAATGTATCATTGGAGGTGATGGTTTTTTTGGTTCATGATTAGGGTTTATTTGTTAGGGCTAATTTTTTTTTTTTTATTATTGTCATTGGCTATGGGGTCTCACTTTGCAGCTCAGACTCTCCATAGTGATCTTCCTGTCTCAGCCTTCCCAGAGCTGGAGTTCCAGGTGTGTGCCACCATGCCTGGTTTTAGGGCAGCATGGCGTGCAGTACCAGGAATTGAGCTTGGGTCATTGTGCTTGCCAGGCAGGTGCTTAAATCACTGAGCCATCTCTCCAGCCCCTGTTTGAGCTAGTTGAGTACCAGCATAAACTTTTTAACTGGGAGGTAGGTCCTTGTGACCATGACCTTGGCCAGCTGATTGAGTTAATCCTGTTATCTTTTCTAATCACAGTGGGGGATTAAATGAGATAGTACATAGGACTTAGAAAGCCCTTAGCTCAGGGCCAGGTGCGTGATAGGTGCTAAGAGGTGCAGTGCAGTCCACTCATGAGCATGACTATCCCATCAGTTAGCCTGTACCCCTGGGATGGTTACGAGGGGTTCAGGCTGATGATGGGGACATGGTACATTCAAGTCCGAGCTCCCTGGCAGTGGCAGGGACTGGCCAGGAATCAGTGAAATCACTCTCCCTACAGCCCAACAGCTCTGGTGGAACTTCCCATGCCACCTTGTAGTTGTTGGCTCCCAGCTTCCTTGTCCCTCACCTGGGAGGTGCTACATAAAGCTAACAAGACCCCATTGACTGACTGACTTATTAACCTCACAGGCAAGTGTGCAAGGAGTTCACGGACCTCCTCAATCAAGACCGGACCCCCAATGGGAACAACAGGCCCACCCCGGTGCTGGAGGCAAACATCCAGAACTGCCTGTCGCATTTCAGCCTGATCACCCACGGCTTCGGCAGCCAAGCCATCTGCGCAGCCGTGTCTGCCTTGCAGAACTACATCAAAGAGGCCCTGATCCTGATAGACAAGTCCTACATGAACCCCGGAGAGCAGAGTCCTGCGGATTCCAACAAGGCTCTGGAGAAGATGGAGAAACACCGCAAGTGATGCAGGGCGGGCACGTGGGACTGGAGAGGACTGCGAAATCCATCCCTCCCTGCTCCCAGCAATCTGCGGAGCCCTGGAGCTAGCTAGCTACCTGATCTGTGCCTGGCTCAACAATGGCGATTCTGACTCTTCCCCCCTCAGACTCATTTCTCAAGTGTTGAAATGTCTTGACTCCGCACATCGGATCCCAAGGTGACAAGTGCTGGGTTTTGCTATTGTTCCGTGTTAAGCATTTATACTTTGGAACCCCAATCATCCTTTTCCTCCAAGTGGTGCTACAAGTTATAAGATCAATAAACTGCCTGGGCCTCAACAAGAAACCATACACTTGGCTGTTGTAATGTCAAATCAACACGACGTTCGCAGATCCACAACTTATTTTTTTCAGTGTTAAGACAGAATGGCTGGTTTTTTGTGTCCACTCAATTATCATAAAAAAAAGAGTATCTATATTCTTCAGCCATTGTATCATCCTCCAGTGGAGGGGGGGGCGGAGGGTCTGTGTGTTTAGCAACTGGCTAGCAAGTGCTATTTGACACATTTTGAACCCCAAGTTCACGTGATATTTGACACTTTGAACCCCAAGTTCAAAGGGGGCCTTTCTGATTTTAGAAAACTTGTAGAAACAAAGCCTGCTGATTTCATTTTTCTTGTGGTTTTTTTTTTTTTTTTTTACTTTGAAAGTTGACTCTAAATGGGAAACTTGGAAATGGATCTGTTCTTGTAAGGTACTAAAGCTTTATTTGCATATTTATTTCAAATATTGATTTTTTTTAATTTTAATTTTTTTTTTTTTTTTGAGTAAACTTGAAAAGGGTGGCCATGGAGCCTGGCAGCTGCCTGTCACCCCAGTCCCTGCAGAGTTCTGTATTTTGAGAAACTGTTGTGTGTACAGAATTTATTTATGCATAATTTAATGGGGTCTGTAAATACTGGTGTACTTCCTATGACTTTTTGAGAAATGGGATTCGATTTTATTTTTAACTTTGGATGGTGATGGGGTAATCTATGACACGTTTTTAGACTTTGTCGTATGAACACAGGGTATTAAGACTTGAGAAGGTCCTGGGCTTGGTTCTTGAGTTGGAGGATTCTATTCCATCGGAGCTCTCAGAAAGCAATAGCTTTGCGTCTCTTGTTCCTGTGGGCTCGTGCCTAAGCCGTGTGTGTGGGTAGTTTGTGTGGATGAGATGGAGACATGAAACTGAACTCTATTGAACTCTTTCTGTAAATGCCCTTCAAATAATGGCTGTGTATGGAACTTGTATAATAAAAATATTCTCAGTAGAATCTGCAGTTGTCTGATTCTAACTTGAGTTTGTTTTATTTTTTTTAATTTCCTCGGATGACTGGAACAGAGCTGAATTCTGGTTTGAAATAGGAGGTCACTGAACAGGCTGAGCATGTGACTTGTGTGTGCTATGAGACCTATGGCTCCAGTTTTTCTCCCTCTTGAGGCCGCTTGTTGCTGTAGGTCTTTGTCATCAGTGTTGTCATTGGGGTCCTGGGAATTGCAGAGGGAGAGTTGGAGTCTAAGATTGAGAGGCCAGCGCTTTCTTGGTGAGAGTCGAACTTGGGGCCTTGGGCTTTGCCTGATTGATGGCCAGCATTTTGAGTACAAGGTCTACTATAAGGGCCCTCTGCTTAGGCTGACACCTCACTGCTGTCATCGATTCTCATGTGACATACAGGGTGGACAGGAGATGTGACAGGTGCTCCTCAGGGGAGGACGCAGCACTGGGAGGCCCTGCAAGAGGGTTGTGCTAATGGCTGTGGGTGCTCTCCGCATGGAAATTCTCCACCTTTGGGAGTGAACCCCTGCCCATCACCCAAGGCACCCAAACCACTTTCCCTGCAAGTCAGAAGTTGGTTCTCTGTGCCTCTTGGGGACGTAGGTGTCTTGACAGCAGTTGTGGGCTCCCAGGCAATTGCAGGACTCTTTCTTGGGAGGCCCATCTCCACACCTCAATTTCAAGTAGAAGTGGCTGGCATGTCCCCTAGGAAGTGATATCGGTTACAGTTGGTCATGTATTGCTGACCTGCAAAGGGAGCGAGAGCAAAAGCCTTTTCCACATTGGATAAGGTCACTGCCTCGGCTCTGGTCTCATATTTCTTAATTCATAGTTTTCTACCAAGGCTCAGCAATTCCTGACTTGGTGCTGGCGTTGGATCCTGTTAAGGAATTTAAGCCTGCCAACCCAGTGCTTTGCGCCCAGCAGCTTGGCCTTGGCTGCTGGACATTTTCAGTAAGTTGGATTTATCTGAATGATGTGTCAGGATTGCAAGGGCTTCGCTTTAGAGCAGTGAAAGAGGTCTTAGGCTGGCAGCTATTTCTCAGTCTAGGCTTAAGACACCAGGTGTTGCCGGGCGTGGTGGCGCATGCCTGTAATCCCAGCACTCGGGAGGCTGAGGCAGGAGGATTGTTGTGAGTTCGAGACCAGCCTGAGCTACAAAGTGAGCTTAAAGCCAGCCTGAACTGCATAGCGAGACCCTGTCTCAAAAAGACAAAAAAAAAAAAAAAAAAAAAAAAAAAAGACACCAGGTGTTAAAAGGGAGATGTTGAGGCACAGAGCTGAGGGGAGAAGGGTGTTTTAGCAGCAAGGTTGATTGGGGCTGGCTTCTAGAAGCTGTGCCGAACTGCAGTGCAGTGTGTGCTCTGGAAGTGCCCCAAAGTCAACCAGGCATCGACGTGAGTGCTGAGCAGGGCTCCTTGTACCTGGCTCTTGCTTTCTTCTCCTTTACCCTTGTTCCCACTGGATAAGGAGGGGGGACACCTGCCCCTGAAATAACAGGTTCTTCTACCCCATACCTTGGATCCAAAGCCAAGAAAGCAAAAGCAAGCCCCAAAGACCCTCCTGAAGTGTTAGCAGCAGCAGCTTGAGGCTTTCCCACTGTGCTCCAGCTAAATTATGAAAGTGGGGAGTCCGGCAGGACCAGGCACCCAGCACTTCTTCAGGAGCTGGAAGGCTTTGCCTTAAGTGCCCTCCCAACAAGGAAGGACTTGGTGCTGCCTCTGGGGCAGAAAGAAAGCAGCTTCCCTTCTTGTCTCCTGGCCGCCAGTGTGCTCCATCCCACTGCCTGCACTCTGCTCCTACCCGGGTCTGAGGCAGCGGTGGATGGCAGTGGTCTGTCTGTGGCTGCAGACTCCAGGAAGCCCATTAGAGATACCTGACTGCCCCAGCCAGTGTTGCGCAGCAGCTCACAGTGCTGTCTCATTTCCCACCTGTGTGTGGTTTAGGTTGTGGATTAGGAAGGGACAATTAGTCTTTTTCATTGGACACAATTTCATAACAGCTGTCATTCTCTTTCTGGGGAGCACTAGTATCAAGGAAAACTTTGGAGACTGGAAGCTCCTGGGTTTGATGAGGCATAGAGGTGCCCCCCTCTGATCCCAGCACTCCAGCAGGCTGAGGCAGGAAGGATCACAAGTTGGAGCCCAGCTGGGACTGTCTCAAAAAGGGCTAGGGGCATTGCTCAGTTGGGTTCAATTCTCAGCACTGAATAAAAATAAGGTTATGGGATTTGAGAGTTAAAAGGCAAAATGAAACGAAGGGGGTAAGAAACAAAGAGAACTTCTCTTTCCACACCCACCTCCTGGTTGGCCCCTGGTTGGCTGGTGGTGTATATCTTCCGGTCTTTGGCAGGTGGGGACACTGGTCTCCTGAAGTTCTTTCACTGCCTCTCCAAGCACAGCTCAGAGGGACTGCTGTCTGCCGGGAAGGGGAAGCAGTCTTCATTCCTTTTACATGCACTTGCAGGGGGTGGACCTTTCTGTTGGGCCTGCTTGTTGGGCAGTGAACCTTAGCAAAGTCTTCTCTGCCAGTGGAGCACCGTGGGCGGGAAGGGTTTTCCCCCTAGCTGGAGATAAAGGCCTGCTTTCAACACTCAGTGCCACAATGCCGAGCCAAACTTCCCCAGGAGCAGGTGTTGCTCTTGGACTGCACTAACCCAACTCTCAGATCTCGGTAGACCTCAGCTCCTCTGCCAGGTGACCGCCTTCACTAGCTTCTCTGAAACTTCAGGTCACTTCCTTGGAAACCTTAGGGATGCCTGGAGCCATCAAAATCTGGTTTTGCCAATGCCAGCCAGGGCCCCCTCTGATTGCAAGATGTGCCTCACCTCCAAGGTGTGGACAGGTTCTGCAGAAACAAACGACCTCAATGCCCGGTTCTGCCAAAACCAAACAACCTAAGTACTTAAAAAAGTTACTGTTATGCTAGAGACCAGATGTCATGGATTGCTCAATGATTTGAGCCGCTCTAAATACTCTTGATTTCCCCGCTTCTTTTGGATATGATCTTGGTGGAGGAGGTAGGAAGAGGAAAAGCTCAAACCAGCAGAGTTGAGAAGACATAATTCCAGGGACCTGTCCAGGAAATGGCTTTATTTTTGTTTTTTGTTTGGTTTTTGTTTTGGCTGTTGGAGCCAGGGTCTCCAGTGCATTGTGGTGGTGGCTGGCCTTGAACTCTCGGCAATCTTCCTCCTGAGTGCTAGAATCACAGGCATGTGCCACCACACCCACCCAGGAGGCTTACTGTCAAACCTATCTCTGTTCTGTTTTGTTCTTTAAGTTCATACAGTATTTCTTTTCTCCACATTCTTCCAAGGAGAGATCTTTGCCCTAAGGAATGTCCCTGTCCTGGGAGCATGAGAGTTGCTAGGCTGAGGATGGGGTGACATCTGACCCTTGCTGAGGCCTGAAGGTCTCAGGGACTTCCTGGGTATGAAGAGTTTGACCATATCCAAGAAGCTATAAAGCCTTCATCTCCATCCAGCACCTGAGAATGCAAGGGGCTGCTGCAGGAAAGGTGTAGCCCGACTGGAGGAGAGCAGGCGTTAGCCCGGCAGGATGATGTCCCTATAAGGAGAAAGATGTGGCACACTCCTGTAATCCAAGCACTGGAGAGGCTGAGGCAGGAGGATTGCCATTAGTTCAAGGTCAGCCTGAACTGCAGGAGAGCCTGTCTCAAAAGAGCCAAAAAAAAGGAAGCCAGGTATGGAAGTACATGCCTGTAATCCCAGCATTATGGAGGCTGAGGCAGGAGGATTGTTGGAAATCTGGGATCTGCCCAGGCTATAAAATGAACTCAAGGCCAGCCTGAACTGCATAGTAAGACTGCCTCAAAACAAGCAAAAAAAAAAAAAAAAAAAAAAAAAAAAAAAAAAAAAAAAAAAAAAAAAAAAAAAAAAAAAAAAAAAAAAAAAAAAAAAAAAAAAAAAAAAAAAAAAAAAAAAAAAAAAAAAAAAAACAGAAAGGAAGAAAAAGAGGCTGAGGCAAGAAGATCACAAATTCAAACCTAGTTGGGCCATTTAGTGAGAAAAAATTTTTTAAAAGCTGCGATGGTCCTGGGTTTAGTCTCTAGTACCACACACACACACCCGAAGGCATCTGGCAAGAAAGTATTAAAAAAACAATGTTTTGACATTTTGGGAAAGAGAAAAAAGAAGGGGACCTCTGCCCCAGACCCCCTGGGGGGGGTCTCGTGTGCGAAGCACAGTCCCCATCAACATTGAACCTCCAGACAGCAAAGCTCCGAGGTCTGGGTTCCCAGCGGGGTGTGTGGGGGGCTTTGTCTTCCCAGGTGAGCGTTGCCTGCTGAGCCTCCTGCCTTTGCACTTCCTGTGGGCTCCTCGGCTCCTGGCCACATGGACGGTCTGTGCAGGGCCGGCAAGGCTGCCTCCACAGTCACCTGGGACGCTCGTCACTCACGGAGAGTGGGCTTTCTGGCCAGTTCATCTCTAGCAGCCTCCGTGTGGAGGACCCAACCTCCCTGGAGCGTTCCGACAGACCCAACACCCAGTCCAGAGCCAGCCCGGTGCGGGTCTGCCTCTCTGTCCTGCTATCGAGCGGTTCCATTGACTCTCCCCATGCTGGCCCCTCTGGGCACTCACTTGCTGACCTCAGAAATATTAAATATTGTGCTCTGCTGCCGCCCTTGACCTAGGGGACAAGAACTGTGGGAGCAGAATCCAGGAATCTGTGATGCATTGCAAATATTCTCCTTGAGTGCTTTTGTGGGGAGGGGCCTGTTTACCTTCTGCTGTGTTATTCGTAGCACAGGCTTACAGTACATAAGTAATGGATGCACCAGTTTGGGCAGTTGGAACCCACGCTGACTTCTTAACCCCCTCTGCATCCCTTCCAAAGTACCTCCCAGCACCTCTCTTCACCTGTCCTCCTCCCTCTGGATGACATCTGCAGCCGGAACTAAGTGCAGGAACCACTTCGGGGGTCACCTAGTTCTGAAATTCTTTTTAACTGAGCTATCTCCCTGGCCCCATGAAATTCTATTGGGCCACATCCCCTGTAGTAGAACACTGCTGCTCTGCTTCTCCAGCATCGCTCCCAGGGCCACCCCCAGCTGATATGCTCCTGCTGTGCTTGGAGCCACCACCAGCTGGGAGACGCTGGGCCTCCGTGGCCAGGCTTCTCTGGCAGGAGGGCTGGGTGCTCTGGGACTCACTGGGTACCAACTAGTTCTGCCTAGCTCGGTGTAGATGCTCAACAAGCACCATGAGGAATCCTGGCCCTGGGCTGGGGATAAAGGGGGTCTCAGAGGTGGTCCCCACTTCCTGGAGCCTCCTCGCCGCTAGGCCATGGGTGCGTGCAGAGCTGGCCCCATGTAGGAGGGCTAGGGGAGGGTGGGTCAGGTTGTGTAGATGGTGCCTCTTTGCATGCACTTCAGCACACCGGCTGTCGGAACCAAAGAAGAAAACTGGTCTGTCCTTTTATAGATAAATGGAGGCCTGAAGGATTAGTTTTCCAAAGTCTATTTTATTGCTTTATTTATTATTATTACCACTATTATTATCATTATCTTATTGAGACAGGGTCTCCTATGCAGTTCAGGTTGGCCTTGGACTCATTTGTAGCCCAGGCTGGTCTTGAACTCACAATGATCTTCCTGCCTTCGGATATCAGAGTACTGGGATTGCAGCTGTGCGCCAAGACACCCAGCTCCTGAGTTCTTCCTTCAGGGGCTGCATCCTGATGTCCGCTCTGCATAGTGTGAGCCCTGAGGGCCCTGCAGCTCCGCTCTGGTCCTCCTTCCTCTGAGGGCCTCTTGCTGAGCACCTCATGAGGTGGCCTAGGGGTAGCCTGGGTGCCCACAGCCTTTTCGTACATGAGCCTGCTTTCTGGTGAGGGCGATAGACACACAGGCAGCGCAGGTCGGGCACTGGGGAAGGACTGAGAGCAGAGAAGGGGCTGGGTGCATGTGGGGAGGGCAGTGTGGCCGAACCCCTGAGGTCACCACAGCATCTCTCCTGAGCAACTTTGACAGGCAGTGAAGCACAAGTTCCAACTGGCTTCCAGCACAGACAGGGCTCTGATTCCATCCTGGCACCGGAAAAAGTAGGAATATATATTCTTTTTTTTTTTTTTTTTTTTTTTTTTTTTTTCCCTGAACTAAGGATTAAACTTAGGCCCCTATACTTGCCAGGGTAGCGCTTATTCCACTGAGCCATCTCCCCACCCCCAGGGCCATTTATTCTATCAGAGTCACATTAAAAATCCAGCAGAAACCCGCTGATGAGAGAAGAAGCAGTGAATAATGAGAAAAGAGGATTTCCATAAGGTCTGTGTGGAGGCCCTGTGTGGAGAGGGCTCAGTTTGCTCATAGAATCAGAGGAACCCGGCCAGAATGCAGGGGGCAGCTCTGGCAGATATGGGGAGCAAGGGAGCCTCACTCCCATCTACACTAGAAGTGAGGGTCACTCAGCCACTGAGTGGTGAACACACTGAGTGAGCTACATATGCAATCCGGCGATCCGGTCCATTTCTCCCCACCTCTGGGCTCTCCCAAGGGACTCCTGACTGTCACCTGGCTGCCTGAATAACCTCTAGGACTTTGTGAAGCACCCTCCGGGGGCTCTGGGGCCATGACATGGGAACGGTACCTGTCCCAGGAGCCTTCCTTCGTGGCTCTTCTCTCTCTTTCCCAGGTGCTAGAAAGTGAGCTGCTGCCCTCTGCCATGTGCCCTGTCAATGCTGTCTCCACCTTGGGGTTCATCAACCTTGGACTAAACCTCTGAAACCATAAGCCAACATGAAACTCTCTTCCCTTAAGCTGTGGGTGTGAGGCGTTTCGCCCAGCAGTGGAAGGCTGAGTGGCCTGCCCACACTCCTCTACACCCCCCTCAGTGTGGAGGGGTGGAAGCTGTCCAGTTCTGTTTCTCCCAATCAGCAGATGTTTGCTGAGTGCCTCCCCGATGTGCTGGGTGGGCCCTGTCTCAACGAGGACGAGGACGCTGGCTCTGCCTGCATGCCCTGGTGGAGCCAGGCAACAAACAGGAGAACATTCCACAGAGTAGCAACACTTGGAAGAAAAGCGCACAGAGAGAGACTGGGAAAGGTTGTTTCAGACAGGGGCAGTAAAAGCAGCTGCCGAGGGAAGGTGACCTTGAGCTGAACCCAGCCAGACTAACAAGGCAGGACAGAACCGCTGTGTGTGCTCCTGGCAGCTAATTCTGCCCGCGTGTGATCAGCCAGGTGGACCTCAGGGGTTACCTCACCTTGCCCTTCTGTCCAATAGTTGGCCTCACTCCCCCAGCCCAAGACATGCTGGTACCCGGGGGAAGTCAGGGGAGCCAAGGTCATGTGACACCTGCAGCACCCACCCTCAAGGCAGTTATCCAGCTACGCTGCAAGAGCTATTTGCCAGGTCCTGCCCAGATCAGTGACAGCGGCTAAAAGAACCACACAGCACCAGGCATGGCCGTGCATGCCTGTAATCTCAGCTCCTTGGAAGGCTGACGCAGGAAGAATGCAAGCTCAAGGTCTGGCCTGGGCAGCTTACCAAATTCCTGTCTCAGGATAATAAGAATGGGTTGAAGTTGTAGCTCAGAGGTCCCTGGGTTTGATCCCCCAACAGCAGGAAACAAAAACTGAGAAAGTGATGCGGAGGGGCACAGCCACTCGGGCAGGATGGGGTCAGGGCTGCTACTGGTCCCCTCCAGCGGTGGGACCTGGCTGACCTCTCCTGGGCTCTGACTGAGGTCAGGCCTGCTGCCTGGGAGGGTCTCCTCTCTGTAACAGGCTCTGCTCCTCCTCAGGAGGCAGCGATGGTGGCTTCCAGTCCGTCTTCTCACTGGAGATTGTTCACATTTACCCTCTAAGTGTTTGTTTTCTTTTTGTAAAAAAGAAAAGAAAAGAAAAAATTTCTTGAGTAGGCATTTTGTTCTCAGGGTTCCAAATTCACAAAAAAAAAAAAAAACAGCGAAAAGCTCCCATGCCAGTCCCAGCTCCCCTTTCTGGGGCAACAAGTGTTCCTTGTTTTTTTGTGCCTCCTGTCAGACATTTTATAAAAATGAAAGCAACTAATATGTGTGTGTGTGGGGTTGTTGTTGTTTATTTCACACAAACGGTAGCATATTATGTGTTTTGTGCTTTGCTTTGTCTTCCTCAGAATTAAGATTTGACTTCAGGCCCTGCGAGTGCAAGTGCAAGGCAAGGGTTCCTCCCCTTGCCCCCAGCCTTTTTTTGTTTTATTTTGAAACAAGGTCTCTCTAATTTTTCCAGGCTGGTGGCAGGCTTGTGATCCTCCTGCCTCAGCCTTTTGGGCAGCTGGGATTCCAGATGTGCGCCACCATGCCTGGCTTGTACCTTCTTCTTTTTTTGGTGGTACAGGGGATTGAACTCAGGTCCTTGCGCTTGCCAGGGAAGCTCATATTCTACTGAGCCATCTGGCTTGTACTTTGTTTTTGATTTTTTTTTTTTTTTTAATGAATTTAGGACAGGGTCTACAGAGTGTACAGGGTATTCAGGGTCTCACTACATAGTTTGGGCTCATAGTGATCCTCCTGTTTTCCGCCTCCCAAGCTCTGGGAATCCAGGCACATGCCAACACACCCAGTCTCAGTGGCTGTCTCAGTGAGACCTGGGGACTGGGCTGGTTCGGCATGCAGGGGATTGAACCCCGGCACTGCACTCTGCCGAAGCAGGTGCTTTAGTCTGCTGAGCTATCTGGCCAGCCCTATACTTTGCTTTTTAAATTTACACATTTCTGAAGTCATTCCAAGAGCCCTAAAATGGCAATGATAATGATCTTATTTACTGTTTACTATCTGTCATGCACAGTACCAGCGCTGTACCAGAAGCTTACGGGAATGATAGGTATCTCATACAGTATAGCAAGCACCTGTGACCCAGCCCTAGGGGGCAAGGGAAGAGGATCAGAAGTTTGGGGAAAGCCTGGGCTACATCCTTAGACCCTGTCTCAAAAACGAAAAAACAAACCAGGCACGGTGGCCTGGAATCCCAGAACTTAAGAGGCTGAGGCAGGAGGATTGCCTCAAATTCAAGTCCAGCCTGAACTGCACAGCCAGACCTATCTCAAAAACAGGCAAACAAGTAGTGGTTAACACTTGTCTGATATACAAGGACGCTGGTCTCTCTTCCCGCACCTTACAGTGAGGCCTTCTACTGTCAAGGACTTGCCCACGAGTTCCGAGTTGCTCTGCACCTTGGAGGCAGCACAGCCCATCCAGGAAGTGGGCAGAGCCCAGAGGGACCAGGTTGGATCCCTCTTGCACCTGTCCCCTTCTCGGTCCCCTGTTCTGGGGCCTAGAGCATTAGCTCCAAGAGGGTGCCTGGGGTCACCAGTGTGTCCTGACCCTGAACTGAGGCTGGCCAGGTGTTTCTATGACGACTGGGTGGTGCTAGTTTAGGGTCAGCAGGGCCTGTGCTACCCAGTCTCCAGAGTTCTTGAGATATTCAACTGTTAAAAAAGACAGAAACTGCCAGGCGTAGTGGCACATACCTGTAATCCCTCACTTGGGAGGCTGAGGCAAGAGGATTGTTATGAGTTCAAGATCAGCCTGAGCTACAAAGTGAGCTTAAGGCCAGCCTGAACTGCATAGTGAGACCCTGTCTCAAAAAGACAAAAAAAAAAAAAAAAAAAAAGACAGAAACTGGCTGAGTGCAGGCAGCAGTACACACCTGGAACCTCAGCTACTGGGGAAGCTGAGGCAGAAGCGAGTCCAGCCTGGACAACATAGCAGCACCCCCTTAATAAAGGAGTGTGGGTTGGCTTGTAGTTCAATGGTAGAGCACCTGCCATGCCCACACAAAACCTGGGTTTCATCCAAATAAATGAATCCTCCCCCGAAATCAAACCCAAAAAACATACATCAGCCATTTGGAGGGGATCAAACCCTGCTCCGTGTGAGATCGAGGGTTCATGTCTTTAGGGTATGCTGTGTAAGCAACAATGTGAATGCTCTCGCCTCCAGCAGGTGCTGGGCGGGTTTGCTGGCCATGGCTTGAGCACAACCCAGCACATAGTAGCTGCTCAGTGCTGGGGGCAGTGAACTTTGACCAGAACCCAAAATCTTAGTCCTCTTGTACAGGCAGGGATGCAGGATGTGCAGCTAGGAAGGAAACTGAGGTCGTGATTATTCTCAAGCCAAAGCTAGGAGGGCAGCCAAGCGGGGCTGTCTGGTCACGGAGGCGTGGCTGAGATGGGGAGCTCACTACCTGAGCCCTGGTTGGTGCTTGGCTGCATGGCCTCAGGTGAGCTCCTTCACCTCTCTGAGCCTCTGGGAAGGTGCGGCCTGTCCACAGATGGGGCATTGCAGGGCCAACGTCTTCTCCTCCAGCATTCGATCCCCAGGGTGCTGTGCCAGCTTCACCCCTGGGGCATGCTGAGACAGCGATTAAGATTGGGTATGATAGCACACACCTGTAATCCCAATGCTTGGGAGGCTGAAAACAGGAGGATCACTATGAGTCTGATCTATGTAGTGAGACCCTATAGACCCTGTTCTAAATACATTTTAAAAAGTCCCTTGCTTTCTGGGTGTGATGATGTATACCTGTAATCCAAGCCCTGGGAAGCTGAGGCAGGAGGATTGTTGTGAGTTCAAAGTCAGCCTGTGCCACATAGTGAGATCCTGTCTCAAAACAAAAAACGTCCCATGTGCTGGTGAGATAGCCACCGAGTCCAGGCATGGTGGCATGCACTTGTAACCTCAGCACTGGGCAGGCTGAAAACAGGAGGATCACTATAAGTCCAAGCTGCATAGTAAGACCCTGTACCAATTACTCTGGAAAAAAAAAAAAAAAAAAAAAAGTCCCTTGCTTGCTTATTCTGCTGCCTTCTGCCCGCCATGAACTGTTTCTGCTGGGCAGTGACCCTCTACCGTGCCACTCTGCCTTGGAGCCAGCTGGTGACAGACTGAAACTCTACAAACTGTGAGCTAAATAAAGCTTTCCCCACTAACTTTGGGTGCTGGGTTTTTGGTCTCAGCAGTGAGAAAGTTCCCAAGACACCTCCAGCCTGCAGTTGCCCCCACTCCAGGTTCTCTTCCAGCCCTGCAGTAACATGGGTAGGAGTTGGCACCCTGTGGGAGGATTCCAGAAGTCACAGCAGTGGGCCACAGGTTGCTCAGGGGTCCTACAGGGGCTCAGTGCTTCATATCCAGGACTTCCCTAAGCACTCACAGATTCACAGCCAATCACTTGGTGAGGGCCAGTGTATGTCTTCAGTCTCCCACACTGGGCAGCAGAGGAGCAGACAGGCACTAAGAACCCTGCTCCTCCAGGCTTACTGCTGACAAGGGCAGCAGGAGACAGGAGGAGGGAACATCTGGCACTGCGATGTCAGAGGGCTATGACAGACAGCAGCGAAAGTAGGCAGTCTATTCACTAGAGTGGTCAGGAAGGGTTCTTCACAGGGGACATTTCTCTGAGTCTCAAGTGATGGAAGTGAGACAGCCGCAGAAGGGACTCAGGGTCTGGGATGGTGGTGCACACCTGTGGTCCTCACACTGCAGAGGCTGAGGCAGGAGAATTGCCACGAGTTTGAGTTCAGCCTGGACTACACATTGAGTTCAAGGCCAGCCTGTACCCTATCTCACACTCCTCGCCCCTCCCTCCCTGAAAGAAGTCATGATGGAGAGAAATGGGCAGGGTGCTCACGGTGTCACTGATGCCAAATTGGGTGGGCAACACCTGCAGTGCATGGCAAGTGGCCATGGGCCTCGTGGGGAGGCTCTGGAATCTACAGTGCTCCTGGGTCATCCGGTGACAGGTGGCCCGGCTGACTGGCTTTCCTTCAGTAACAGGACCTACCAGCTGGTTATTCCAAGGAGCAAATCCTTGAATCCTCTATGGCCCGAGGTGTCTGGCTTTCTCCTGCCTGTCCCCTCAGGCGAAGGGGACACTGCAGGGGGCCCCAGCTGCCTTACACCTGAACGGAATCGAAGGGGTGGAAACTACCGCTTCCCTGGCTGCTGCCAGGGTCTCTGGAGACACTGTCGTTGTAAGGGGTGGAGGTGCTGCCTGGTGATGCTCAGGATGTAGGACAGGGCCCCACATGTTGATATGCCAGAGGCTAAGAAACCCTGCTAGAAATATGGAAAGATGAATGTGCACTCCTGTCATCCCTGCACTTTGGGAGGCTGAGGCAGGAGGATGGGGGCTTCGAGTCCAGCCTGGGCAGCTCAGTGAGACCTGATCTAAAAAACAAATGAAAACAGTTGGGGATGTAGCTCAGCATGAAAGCCCTGAGTTCAACGCCTAGTACCACCGCTACCAGAGAGAAAGAAGGGTAGATACATACAAGAAACTTGTGAAAATTCACACTTGAGATGCTCAGTATTCATTTAGAAGTGCGTGCCTCTTTGTACCTATTATGCAGAGCTTTTTCTCTTTGTCTTTCTTCGGCATCCATGTGCCATGCTGTCAGTAGGTTAGACTGAGACCCTCGGCAGGAATTTCAGTAAATGGCATTTTTAATTTCTAAATTTCAGCCTTTATTAATTGAAAAAAAAAAATCTGGGGAGGGGGATGTGGCTCAGTGGCAGATCACTTGGTTCTGTGTGCAGGGCCCCGGGTTCCACTGCCTGCTCCGCATAAAGTCAACCCAAGACGTCGTAGCATAAACCGGTCATCTGAATACTCGCGAGGCTGAGGCAGGAGGATCACCACAAATTCAAAGCCGAACTGGGCTACCTAGTGAATTCAAAGCCAGCCTGAACTACATGGTGAGACCCTGTCTCCAAAAAGGAAGTGAATGTGTGAATGTGCGTGAGTAACAGAGCCAGCGCTGAGGTTCTTCCACTTCGTGCAGTGCTGGACGTGGGTCTGTGGCCTTCAGCGTGGGGCAGGGGCCACGCCCGGAGCCACCTACCCAGCGATCTGTGAGCATCCACTGACCTCTTCACTTGCGCCACTTATTCTCAGTGTTCCAATACTGGGGTAACCTTGCTGAGTTCCCAGACTCCTCCAGCTCCAGCCAAGGGGGGTCGGCCTCAAGAGCTGGAGATCCACGTCCCGGTGTCCCCAGCCTATCGGGAGGCACAGGGAGGACAGGAGGTGGCCCCTACCCCACGGCCCCCAGGCCAACCTGGGAGGCTCCGTCCTCTCCCTTCTTCCCAGCTTTGGGTGCAGTGACCCGATTTCCTGCAAGCAGGGAGAATTATTCTATTTTCAAATCCCTTGATATCCTCTTCCTGAAAGACAGAAAATGCTCAGTGGTGGGAGGCACCCTCCATTTGAGAAAGCCTGCTCTGCTCAACTGTTTCTTATTAATTGTTGTTTTCTGTATCCAATGCTGCTAACTTGTTCTGGATGATGACAGAAGGATTTAAAGTGTCACAAACAATTCTTTTAAATGTATTTAACAACATTCTGCAATGACATGTCCGTTATCCCAGAGTCCTGCAGGGGGGCACAAAAAGGATCAAATATGGTGTAGATCTCAAGGCCCCAGAACAAGCAAGCCTGGGGAGGCAGGGGGATGAAGGAGCGGGATGGCAAAAGGACATCCTGCGATGTAGGGATCTGCCAGCCACAAGTCTGTATAAGTAATGTGCACCAATAAAAAGTAGGGGGAAGCCGGGTGTGGTGGTGCAGGCCTGTAATCCCAGCACTCTGGAGGCTGAGGCAGGAGGATTGTTGTGAGTTCGAGACCAGCCTGAGCTACAAAGTGAGTTTAAGGCCACCCTGAACTGCATAGTGAGACCCTGTCTCAAAAAGACAAAAAAAAAAAAAAAGTATGGTGGGATAAGTTGCACGTGGATCTGTACCAGGCACCGTATGCACACAACTGTACTCCTCAGGCCACGCCCACTTGTCATCATCTGGAAGGAGCAGGGAATCCCTTCCATGAGCCTACATGGTCCCCGGCACCTAAAGGCACCTCAGGTGTGGGACCTGGGAGCTCTGCTTTGTGGGCCGCTACCTTGTGCCAGAGAGCAATGCCTTGGGCAGTGTTCTCAGTACCTTAGTTTTCCCCTCTGCTAGCTGGAGCTCTGCAGGTATGCTCTGCCCACCTGAGAGCTGGTGTCAGCCTGAGAAAGGGCCAGAGGACTTACTGGGAGCTCAGGTATCTGCTCTGCCTCCCAGAGCAGGGCAGGGACCTAGGACCCAGGACACCTAGCTGGCAGGGAGGTGCAGGGCAATAGGACAGGTGGGTGATGCCCTTGTCAACTGAACAAGCCTCACCCCTGTTTCATTCAAGGAGAAGGAAGACGGTGCTAACTCCTGTGCTCCCGTGACAGAGTAAGAGCAGCTAGCAGCACCACAGCTACTCAGGGACCAGCTCAGGCTCAGAGGAGGCAATGCTGGAGAGGCGGGGGATGGAGTGGGGTGGTGGTGGGATGGCCCCAAAAATGCACAAGTAAGGGAGCCCAGGGGTCACCATTATCCACTATCACTAGTGCTGTTTAGATCAACACAGCCAGGCGTGGTGGTGCATGCTGTCATCCCAGCACTTGGGAGACCGAGGCAGGAGGATGGCTACAAGTTCGAAACCAGGTTGGTCTACAAAGTGAGCTTGAAGGCCTGCTTTAGCTGCATAGTGAGACTCTGTCCCAAAAAAAGAGACAAGGGGCCAGGGAGATGGCTCAGTAGGATAAGCACTTCCCTGGCAAGCGCAAGGGCCTGAGTTCAATCCTGGGTTTCGCCAAAAAAAAAAAAAAAAAAAAAAAAAAGAAAAAAAGAAAAGCATCAAAAAAGGAGACAAAAGGAAAAAATATAGATCAACAGGAGCCCAGGGGTGTCTCTTTTCCACATCGGACTCCTAGCCATGCCCAGTGTCCCTGGCCAGGGACCGGCCTTATCACGGCTGTGTGGGCATAGAGAGGTCTAGGTGGATGCAAGAACTGTAGCACGTGCACTCTGCGGCATCCGCCCCTTGTGTGGTGGAGTTGGCGGCACCTACCTCCTTGCACAGAGAGGCTCCTCTGTAAGCTGTCCTTGGTCACACGCTGAGCTTCCCAGAAGGGGTTCGGCATGCTCCCACCCCGGTGCTGTCCCCTTCCTGAGGCCCAGCTTTCCCATCCATGGTGTTAAGACAGTAGCATAAGGACCTGGGGACCAGGTGGACAACCTGAAGCTCTGGTGGCAGACAGCTACCGAAGGGGCAGGTGCTGCTCCTGGCCCCAGGAGGCTGCCAGGCAGTTCTGATGGGGAAAGGCACAACTGGGCTTTTGCTAGTCTTTCTTCTTTCCTGTTTATTTTGTTTTTGTCTTTTTGAGACAGGGTAGCCTTAAGTTCACTTTGTAGCTCAGGCTGGTCTCGAACTCACAACAATCCTCCTGCCTCAGCCTCCCGAGTGCTGGGATTACAGGCCTGTGCCACCATGACCGGCCTTCTCTTCTTTCTTAGGACAGGGTTTTCCTAGGTAGCTGGCAGGGCTGGCCTTGAACTCAGGATCCTGCTGCTTCAGTTTCTAGCATGCTGGGATTTCCTGGGTCACCACGCTCGGCTAGTAAAGAGCCACCACCCCGGCTTGGAGTGTCATAGTTAAAACACCATTGGCTGGGTGTGGTGGCACACATCTGTAAACACAGCGTGGGACACTGGTGAGCGAGCCTGTTTCAAAAACACAACAACAATGACAAAAAGTCACTTTATCAAGTAAATGGGTGCTGGTGGGGAGCAGTGGGCACTCGGCCCAGGTAGGAGGCCCCCAGTCCGGACAGGCAGCACGCTGGCATGTTCTGAGGGCCACACCAACAGGACTTGCTGATGCGGTGAGGGAAGAGGTCAAACCAGGGCCTGTGCTTCGGGGGCAGCCACCCAGACAAGGCACACAGATGCAGGTGCACCGGCTGCGCACACAGAGGATGCAGAGTGAGTCACCGGGCAGGCGTGTGCTGAGGCTGCTGCCACCGTGGCCCTGAGCTGAAGCCCAAGTCACTGGGCCACGCCAGGTGGCCTTGACCTCTGAGGAGCTCCGCACCGGTTATGACGGTGAGTACCTCGACGCCCTGGCTGATTCTGCACTGAGGACAGGAGGAACCCGGGCTGGCCAGGGCCTGACTGCAGCTACCTTAGCAAATTTCCTGAAAGAAAATTCCTCAAGCTGAGATGACCCAGGAGGTGGGGAAGGGTGGGACCTTAGGGGTCATGGGTCAAGCAGTGATTTGGGGGAAAAATGTGTAGCGGGTAGATTCCTTTTATGTCATGTTAATTAGCCAGGTGTGGTGGTGCACGCCCATAATCCCAGTACTGGGAGGCTAAAGATGCAGGATCGAAGGTTTGAAGACAGGCTTGGGTACCTATAAAGTTGAAGAAAGTGAAACCCTGTCCTAAAATAACTATAGGAACAACAGATTTTTTATTTTTTTATTTTTTTATTGAACAAGCATTATGCATCAGGATCCTGGCCATTTCAATCTGCCAAACTGCTCCAGGGAATTACGGGCATTATTATCATCACAGAATCACAGAGGCATCCCCTTGATGCTTGGAAAGGAGCCTATCAGGTGACAGCAGTGCATTCCAAGCCAGCGGGTCCAATTTTGACACAGGTCTCACTGAGCTTCCAGGTTGCTCACGCTGGGCTTGAATTTGTGATCTTCTTGCTTCAGCCTCCTGAGTGCTGGAATTGCAGGCCTGTGCCACTGTGCCCAGCAAAGGCTGTGGTTTCAGCCACAAAGTTCATGACAATTTGTGGCAGTATCACCGCAGGTGTATGCACTTCTGCCAGCACAAGAACAAAGGAGGAGTGAGACCTGACTGGGACGGGACTAGGGATATGGGGTTCCGGGGACGTTGGAGGTTTCATTCTGACGTCTGAGTGGTGAAGGCAGAAATGAGCACAGGTACTAAATTTAGACGCCCTCCGATGACATCTAGGGAGGCCAGATGCATGAAAAAAAAAAAAATCCTGGAGCTAAAAAACCATATGCAATTAAAGTAGATGACCAGGCGTGGTGGCACTCACCTGTAATCCCCGCACTACAGGAGGCTGGGGCAGGAGGATGGTTGTGAGTTTGAGACTAGCCTGAGCTGCAAAGTGAGCTCAAGACCACCCTAAAGTGCATAGTGAAAGCCTGTCTCAACGAGGTGAAAATAAAATACAAGACAGAAAGAAAGAATCATGCCAGCCATGGCAGCACTTGCCTATAATCCCAACACTTGAGAGGCTGAGGCAGGTGGATCCTTGTAAATTCAAGGTCTCAACAAACAAAGAGGATCCTGTGCCTCATTATTGTGAGTGAATGATGAAGATGAAAGGGTGGCTTCCTCCCAGGGGACACTAGTAGACAACACACAGAGCATCCAGAAAGATTGGATCAGAAAGCACTAATTGGCCCCGGGCAGCCAGCATCCTGATAATTCATGCAAGAACCATCCTGCTGGGGGCACTGAACTACGTCCCCCACTTTCTTTCATGTCCTAATACCCAGACTCTGGATGCAACCTTATTCAGACAAAACTGCCTTTGGGGATGTACTTAAGTTGGGGACTAGAGGTAAGATTGTGCTGGATAACTGGTGGGCCCTCATCCAGGGACAGGCATCGGGGCAGGTGACGGAGTCAAGACAGAGTTGCTCGGCAAATCAGGGGCAATGGGGCTGGGAAGCAGACACTGGAGGGATGTGGCCACAAGCCAAGAACACCTGGAGTTACCAGAGCTAGAAGCGCAGAGAAGGGTGTCTGGGTTGCTATCTAGCTGTCAAAGCATGGTGTGCACATGGCTGGGGCTTTGGGGAGGTGACCGGACTGCTGTGTGTGACATTAGATGAATTCCTTGGTGGGTTTGTAGTGCTGATGAGAAAGACCAAGCCTGGCAGGAGTGGTGGGTCCCCGCAGGCGTGGCCCGGAGGGTATGAAATGCATCTATATCTCCCTCCTGGCTCAGGGCGCTCCGCTGCCTGCAATGCCATGGACGGTTACCCCTCTACCTTGGAGTCAGGGATGCTGGCCTGAAACCTCTATAATCGTGAGCTGAAATAAGCCTGCCCTCCTTTAAGTTGTAGGTGTCAGGTATTTTGTTCCAAGCACAAGAAAGTAACCAAGACAGGAAGATTCTCCCTCTGCCCTTGGGAGGAGTGCACCTTGACTCGGGGTGCTGACGGTGAGAGAATGTATTCCTCCTGTCCATCTTGCAGTGGGAGGCACAGCGCGGCTAACGCTGGTGTCAAAGCACCTCCCCTTGGGAGAAACTGAGTTATAGGACAGAATGGGGCCCTCCCACTGGACTACATGGTCAATTTTAAGGTGGACTAAGGGGACAGCTGGTGGCAGGAGAGGATGCAGTATCTGGTTGGGGCCTGGTGGTTGCCTGGGGACCAAAGGGATCCCACCCAGAGCTTTCTACACTGCATTGTTCTGAGAACCACGTCCCACGTCTATAGGTGCATGCGGGGCTTCCTGCTCCATGCTTCCAGGATCTTGGGGTCTCTCTCTGTGTAGACTTCTGTGTCCCGGTGTGGAGCTGTGGCCAGAGCTGTACAGCTGGGGCCCAAAGGTGGGCATAGCCCACTGGGCAGGACTGGGGCTGGAGCAGACACGCTGCATGCTTGTGCAGGGAGCTGGGGAAGGGAGGACCATCCATGGTGTCCTCCTAGGAGGCTCCTGCCACACCGGGGTCTCCTGAGAGAGCTTTCCCACGAGAGACAGGACTGCAAAGGGGGCCTCTAAGGTGAACAACAAAATAACAAACACAAAAAAGTTGGCTTTCCTTGGGTGCCAGGAACCTGACCTGCAATTTTTGTAAGATCCCCTTGTGCTTTTGATACATGGGTCATTCATGTGCCTCATGCAGCATTTGCCAGGCTGGTGGTACAAGTCTGTAACCCTGGCCCTTGAGAGTCTGAGACAGGAGGGTTCAGGTTTCAAGTCCAGCGAGGGCTGCACAGTGAGGTTCTGTCTCCAAAACCCAAACAGAAACCAATCCAAACCTCACCCACTTTCACCCAAGGACCCTGCTCCTGGGGTTAAGGACCCTAAACTGTCATTGTCCTGGGGTAATGGATGGTGTTAGCTATGCTAGATCTGAAAGGCATTGATTTTTATTTAATTTGCCATAAAATAAACAAATATATATCTTCTCCCTCTTGGTACTAGGGATTGAACCAGGGCATTTGCACACTGCTAGGTCCTAGCAACTTTTCTTTTTTTCCTTTGTTTTAAAAATTAATTTTCTTTCTTTTTTTCGGTGGAACCAGGGATTGAACTCAGGCCCTTGTGCTTGCCAGGGAGTAGGATCACAGGGGTGCTGCTGAAGGGGCCGGCGTCACCACATCGGGGAACAATGGAGGGCACCTGTATCACAGCCCAGGCTCACAGTAGCTGTTTTCTAAACACAGAAGCTGGTCTGTGATGATTTGGAGCAGGCCACAGATCTCTGAAATGCTGGGGAACTACACATCAGAACTTCCCCTTTGCAGATTTCCTGATGACTTCTAATGGCGTGTCAGGGGCTCTGAGGGCATGAAGCCCCCAGCTGTGACCCCAGGCACCAGGAGAAAGAAAGACACGCTCTCTGTCACAGGGAGCGCTGGTGTCTTGGGAGGGGAGGGAGACAGGTAGTAGGAGACTGGTGACCCAGCCAGCCCCTCTGTGGGCTCACTGGAGCAGGCATGGGGCTCAGGCCCTGCTGCACCCCTTTGGCCCATTGCAAACTTGCAACAGTGCAGGACACCATCTGCACTCTCCACCCCAAGCAGCTGGAGCACAGCCTGCGTGTCAGGGTGCCCAGGTCTTTGCCAGAAGGAGTGAGTTATCCTCTGTCTTTGTCACCTCTGTCCAGATGGACTTGTCTTCTTGTTTGTTGGGCTGGGGGTACAGCCCTGACCTCGCGCAGGTCTGCCAAGTGTATGCTGGAGCCCCTCAGGGCGCAGGGCCAGAAAGCTGCAGATGCTGCAGTTCTTTGGGGCCACCCAGACCCTGTCTGAGACACACATCAGGATTTCCCAGTGTAGTGGGAGGACAGCGGGAAAGGGAACAGGGCAGGGATCCTAGGGAGTCCAGAGTGGCCAGGGCAGTGGTGAGGCAGGTGCAGCAGCTGGGGCTCTGAGGGTCTGGACTCAGGCCCTGGCTTGCAACTCCTGAGATACACAAGAAACCCAGCTGGGTGCTGGGAGCAGGACCTGGCTGAGGCGGGGGACCTCCTGGGGACTGCACATGGCCTAGGAGTAAGCTTAACCTCCCACTGTCAAGGGGCCTGGGGAGATGGCTTAGTGGAGTAAGTGCTTCCCTGGCAAGCACAAGGGCCTCAGTTCAATCCCCAGTTCCGTAAAAAAAAAAAAAAAAAAAGACAAACTTTCCACTGTCAAGTCGAGGAAGAGCAGCCAGGAGGTGACAGTGCCCAGTGCCACTGCTGATGTGGACACTTGCAATGCCCTGGTGCTGGGGTCTGCAAGCTGGGCAGCCCTGGTGCAGACATCTGGGATGCGGGCTTGCTTCATGCAGGCAGAAAGGGTGAGGGGTGTAAGGGGTGCACCCAGGCTGCTTCAAAGCTCCCTAGCCCTTGCCCAGGTCATGGGCTCTCCCTGCCAGCTGCTCCTGTCCCTTTGTGGCTTCCTAGATAGATGCAGGAACCTGAGCCACAGGACACTGATTGGAGACTTTTCCTGGATATCTGGAACCTGGCTGTGGGACACTGGGTCAGTTACCTGTGGGACTGCTTAGACACTGTCACCTCTTGGCTGCAGGCGTCTCCTGACTGCCCTGCCTTCTCTCATGCCTTAAATCTTGTCCCTCTTATTCCACTCTACAAAGACAACCAAAGCAGTGTCCTTAAAGCACAGGCAGCAGTCCCTGGCTTGTCCTGTGGAGTCAGGTGCATGGCAATCATTATTTTTCCTATAAGCAGTATCTAATTTTTTAGTGTAGAGATTTCCTAAATATTGCCCATCTGAGGTGCAGTTCAGGAGAAAACAAGAAGGTCTAAGGGAAAACTGTGGTGGGGATTATCCTCCCTGAAATGGCTTGGGCTTGGTCATTGAGGCCCTGTGAGGAGGTCACAGAATAGACAATCTGGTCCAGGCCCTGAATACCCATCAATACTCCTGAGTCTCACCTTCAAAAGTGAGGAAATGCCTGGACCTCACACAGGAGCAGAGAGAATGGCCAGGAGGCACCTCAGTCCCAGTTTCTCTTCTTTTTTTTTTTGGGGGGGGGACTTGGGATTGATCTCAGGCCCTTGCACTTGTCAGGGAAGTGCTTATCCCACTGACCCATCTCCCTGGCTCTTCTTTGTCTTTTTGAGACAGGGTCTCACTATGCAGTTCGGGCTGGCCTTAAGCTCACTTTGTAGCTCAGGCTGGTCTTGAATGCACAACAATCCTTCTGCCCCAAGTGCTGGGATTACAGGCCAGTTTCTCTTCTGACAGAGTTCCTAAGCCCTGTAGTCTCAGGGTCTGGGGTACAGCCTTCTTTCCACCTCAGAATCCCTGTGTGCCTGAGATGTCCGGAAACATCTCTTTCTCTTACAACTGAGGTTCTTCTCTTCCAAGGGAAAGCTCAGTCCTAGTAGGAAGCAGTTGTCTGCACCCTAATGCAGCTGAGCCAGGGCAGCTTGGACACAGAGGACACCCCTGGGGCAGCCCCAGACCCAGGGTCTCTGCCAAGTGACCCTGGCAGCTGTAGCCTGTCATGCTCAGGAGGCTGGAGCTGCGCACGCGGGGGGGGGGGGGGGGGCAGTGGTTCTCTCCTCTCTGCTGGCAGTGGATGGAGCCAGCTGGTTCCCTCTCCAAAGCGCGCTCTGAGGTCCCGGCTTGGCTCATGGCCTCCGTGATGTGCTCTGTCCTGGGTTTGCCAAGCCAGGCAGGGTGCTCGCTCCTTTGCATCTCCCTTGCATCCAGAAGCCCCGAGCAGCACAGCAGTCTGCTTTGCAGTCATCCCAAGCACCAGAGAAGCGTGGACCTTCCCCGGCTTCACTAGTCCCACTGTCGGTTTTCTAAGTTTCAAGTGCTAATGTGGGTGGTTTCCTTAGGTGTTCAGAAAAAAGGACGAGTTCATTTTGAAAGCACAAGTCCTTGAAAGACTCCCTAAATATGCAGAACCTAAGCATTCTTGGGGCCAGTGAGATAACTTCAATAGACTAAGCACCTGCTTTGGCAAGCGCAGGGACCAGGGTTGGATCTCTGGCATCACACGCCGCGCTGCCCCGGGGATGGTGGCATGTACCTGTGATTCCACCACCACGGAGGCTGAAAATTACTGCAAGTCTGAGTGAGACTCCATACCAAATTAATTAATGAAAATATTCTGAGGACAAGAAGTTAGAAGGAGCCTACCAGCAGGTCAGACAGGGAGGCATGTGGGAGTGCTGGCGGTAAGGAAGGGGAGAAGCAGATATGCAGTGAATATTTGAATATTTAGATTCAACATGTGCACTGAGTCACCCCCCAACCTGAGACTGGTGGGAGGGGGCACCAGGGGTGCATGGAGGCCACCATGATCAATGTCAGGCTTCTGCATGTGCAAATCGGCCAAATCCATGGTTATGAACAGCAAATATGCACTGGTAAAAGTTGAAAAAAGTTGAAAAGGGCTGTGAGAAATATGGTCACTGATTCGTCATTCGGTACCATGGAGCATCTCTAACAGCCACCTGGAACACTAATTGTTTTATTTTTTTATCGGAACTGGGAATTGAACTCAGGTGTCTGCGCTTGCTAGGGAAGCACTTATTCCACTGAGCCATCTCCCCAGCCCCTGGAACACTAATTGTGGTGGAAAAAACAGCACAAACGGGACCATCCCACTGTCACCTTGACAGCAGATCTTCGGCACCTGATTCTGCTGTCTTTTCTGAGCTGGGTCTCTGAGTGCTGCCCAGGTTGGTCTTGAGCTCCAGCTTCGGGGAGGCTGGCACTGCGGATGCCCTGCTCCTCTTTTTTCTCCGTGTGCTGAGACACTGCACCATGGGAGGGGACGAGAGCGACTGACAGAGAGTGACTGCGGACGGTGTTTGGCTTGTCTGGCAACAGTTCTGGATCTTGGCGCCTCCCGGTCAATGCTTGGAGAATGCCAAAGTGGTGGTGCCTGCTTGTGTAAATAAAGTTTTATTAGAATAATGCCATGCCCACTGATTTCCATTAGCTCTAAGCAGTTTCGGTGCTGCTGGGAAGAGCTGGGTAGCTAGCTGCACTAGGATAGTTCCAGGCTGGGATGAGCCTCTCAAAACATCTGCTGAGCCCCTTGGGAGCTCTAAGGACGCCCCGCCTGCTCTGATCTCATGGTCCTGAGATGGGAGCTTTCAGACCACTACACTTCAAGGCCAGGGCCAGATCACAGGGCCCAAACCACCAGACTGGCTGCAGGGGCCCCCAGGGGCTTGGTTTTTGAGATCCCTGTCCTTTGGGTTGCTCAGGTTGGCCTTGACCTCCCGACCCCTCAACTTCAGCTTCTAGAGTGTGTGGGGGCAGGGATGGGGGCAGGAAGGTCAGGGGTGGGGGTTGGGGATGAGACAAGAGCATGGGGCATGGGGTCAATGTAGTGTGGTTTTCAGGGATTACAAGAGGGTGCCGGCACAATCCAGCCGTCTCCAGTTTATTTATTGGCACTTGGGGGTGGGGACTTCACATTAAAAAATCATCGCATGTACACTGCTTATGTACCAATCCAGTCCCTGCGATGAATACACTTACCGTGTATACACAGACATACATTAATTAAAAAAAAAAAAAACCCTAAACTCTCTTTTTCTATTTTGAAACAGGGTCTCTCTTGAGTTACTCAATTGTCCAGGCTTGTCTCACTCTTTCAGTTCTTCTGCCTCAGCCTCCTAGAGTGCTGGTATTACGGGTGTGAGTCAGTACTCCTGACTATGCCTCTAGTATTTAAAATCTAGGAGAGCCAGGTGTGGTGACCCTAGGGCTTGCAAGGCTGAAGCAGCAGGATTGTCTTGGCCAGCCTGGGCTCCTGCTAATGTTGGGTCTAGATGTCCCTCCCACCCAAGCCTCATGCAGTCCTAGGCCTATTCAGACATGGCTGGATCTGCAGCGTGCGGTGCTGGATTAAGGGTACATGGTTAGCAAGTCAGTCCCCTGATTTTTTTGGTGCAGTTCTGGCTAGCATGAGGGACTTAAAGAGGCCTCTCCCTCCTCTCTTTCTCCTGTCTGTTGTTGTACTGCTGTCTTCCGTCACCATGCCATGAACTGTCACCCCTGCCATGTGCCACCCTGCCGTGGAGCCAGTCAGTTATGGGCTAAAACCTCCACCAACTGTGGGCTAAATAAACTGGAATTTCCCCCGTTAAGTTGGGGTGACAGGTATTTTGATTCAGCAAGGAGAGAAAAATAACTAAGACAGCTACATAATGAGTTTAAACTCCACTGAACTACACAGTGAGGTCTTCTCAAAATGAATAAAATCTGGGAGAAAGAACACACTTGGTATTAGTTTTTGCTACATTTTGAAAATGGCTTTATTTGGCTTTGCTTTAAAAGGCAACATGAAAGCAGGGTGTGCAGTCCTTCTGAATGTAATCCCAGCACTCAGGAGGCTGAGACAGGAACATCACCGAGAACTGAAGGCTAGTCTGGGCTTACATAATGAGTTCAAAGCCAGCCTGGACTACAGAGTGAGACTCTCAAAAAACAAAACAACAACAATAAAAACCCATAAAGACTTGTTTTCAACTCCTCCAGTGGAGATTCCTCCTGGGGCTGGACTCTGCCTTGCACTTGTAGACAGGGACATGAGGCTCCTCAGACTCTGAGGTTTAGGGATCTGCTCCATGCACAAATCCTAAAGTTCCTCCCACACTCCAAGCTCTTTCCCAAGGGGCAGCTTGACTTCAGGAGCAGGTTCTCCTCCTCCAGCCTTCTTCCATTCTGCCTCTTGCAAAGTATGGAAGGTGGGAGAGGATGGTTCCTGGTGCTGTGGGGGCGGAGGAGGTTTTCATGGAGCACTGAGAGTCACTGTGTTCCATGGGAAGGCACAGAGAGACCCTGCCTTCCAGAGCTCTTTTCCTGGGCCAGTATAGGAGCTGGGGTGAAATCCTGCCTCAAATGCCAGGCGGGGAGAGTCTGGGGCTGTGGTGCCTATGGGGGAGAATGTGGTGCCTATGGAACATGAATGGCCCTTAGAGTTGGGTGCCTTGTGTGACCCTTTATAATAGGGAAGGTGGAGTCCAGCCCTAGAAGGGCCATGGAGGAAGACAGTTTACTACTTCTTCTGACAGCCAGCTCCCACCCAAGGTAGGGGAGCAGGAGCAACGAGTCGCTGGGCGCAGTAGATCAGAAGTCAGGCGTCAGGCCCCAGTGGGCACTGGGTCAGACGGCAGACTGGAGAGTGGGCAAGGGAGTCTGGAGCCAGGGAGATGAGCTTGGGGTCAGGGGTCCCAGCTACACCTGCTCCCTGCTGGAGACTGAATGCCTGGGACCCGCACTTGGAAGCCAAGTTCAAGCCTGGCAGTGAACTGGGGCCTGCACATGCCCCATTCTCAGTAAGCCCCTGGCAGGGGGCGGGGCTATGGGCAGAGCCAGAGGGGATGCTGGGTGAAGTCGAAGCTGCCCTCCCTGGAGTTGCCAAGCTAGGCAGGCTCTTCTGTTCTGGCCAAGACAGGGACTCTATTCCCTATCTGTGTGTGCAAATTGCCCCCAGGAAGGAGTCAAGGGGTGGTAGGTGGTGGCTCTGGACTAAGGCTGGATTCCTGGAGGAGCTGTCCAGTCCTTGCCCTCAGCAGCTGGAGAACTCGGGCTGTAGCAGGCAGAGTGGAAGTCACAGTGGGCGGGCTTCTTCCCTGAGCTTTGTTTGCCCAAACTGGAGTAGAAGGTTTAGGAGAGCTGAGATGTTGGAATGCTTGCTATTATCTTGTTTGTTTTCGAGACAAAGTCTTGCTGTGTAGCCAGGGCTGGCCTCGAGCTAGCAGTGATCCTCCTGCCTCTGCCTCCCAAGTGCTCCTCTGCCACTTGAGTGACTTCAGGGCTCCATTTTTCATGAAGATCTTGACCCAGAGCCAGAAGATAGTGCCTGTCACCACTCTGCTCTATCCTGCCTGGGATGCGAATTGTCCCTTTCTCTAGTGGATCGTGTCCCCAACGCTACCCACTTGCTGGTCAGTTAGAGGACACCAAAGTCACCCAGTCTGCAGTTGTTTGTGCTCAACTCACCCTTGATTCAGCTCACTATTGCTAGCATGGTTGCTGGGACAGTGGGGTGGCTGGTGTCCTTAGATGTCTCTCTCTCGGCCTCTATCTTATCTCAGAATCCATGATCTGACCCCCAAGTTGCCTTCTCCTTGGTGTCCTCTCTGTGGTGCTGGGCCCTGATGCAGTGAGTGGGAGGAAGTGGGGCTGTCTGTGTGCAAAGTGGGGTGGCCAAGACTGGGCTGCAGAGGAGGAAGGGTGCTGCGTGAGCGCAGCCCTGGGCCACAGGATGCACACATTTGCACACCTCCCCGGCCCAGGCGTCCCCCGCAGAGTGCACACTCAGGTGATTGGAGCAGAACAGAGTTCAGGAGCGGCGCAGCTGCAGCTCCGGCCCCTGCCCAGCTGGCGGCCTCTGCAGAGGGCCAAGGAGCAGTTGCCAAGCGGCCACTCTGGATGGAGCCCAAGCACACACATCGGGCTGGCCAAGCCAGCTGTCGCCTCTCGTCTCTTGCTGCCAGCCCGGGCAAAGGCCAGAGGTCAGGCTGGAGGGCGCACGCCAGTGTACGTGGGCGTGTTTGGAAACAAGGTCTTCTGGGGAGCAATGAGCAGCCCCACAAAGTGAGCCCTGCTATTTCCTTGGTGACAGCCACAAGAAGCTGCCGGTCTGAAGAGTCCTGAAGGTCTCTGGGCTCCGCACAGGGCCTGGAGGGACGTCCTGTTCTCCTCCCTGTGGTGCTTTCTGCTCATGGTTTTCCATTGTTGCACCCTGGCTCTGCACATGTTTGAGGACCTCTGTGGGTGACACTGGTCCAACCTGTGCTGGCCTCCTGCACTCAAAGTGGCTGCCAGAACTGGAAACCCAGATCCTGCTGCCCATGTCCACGTGGGCCAACCTCCAAGGCCACAAGTTTGATCACATAGCCCCAGTGAGCCAATAAGAGCCTTTCCTTGTTGGATTCTGCATAGACCTGGAAATGGCCCTGTCTCTTTCCTTTGAGATGTGCCTGCCCTGAGGCCTCAGGTGCCAGAGCCACAGGAGTGGTGGTTTGCTGAGGAGAACCCAAGGAGTCCCGCCTCACCTGTGGATTTGGTTCCCAAGGGCTACCTGTGGTCGGAAAACAATAAATGGGGAATTCCAGGAACAAACAGTTCCTAAGCTCGGAATTCAAGGCCATTCTGGGTCCTGTGATGAAATCTAGGCTTCCCGGCTCCATCTCCCCTGGGATGTGACTTGTCCTTTCCTCCAGGGGATCCATGCTGTCATCGCTCCCCACCTGCTGGGCACTTAGAGGCCACCGAAGTCACCCGATCCAGAGGTGCATGTGCTCAGCTGACCCTTGTTTTACTTCACCACAGCTCCAGAAGGAAGAGCAGAGCTGCTGGCCCTGGACAGTGTGGAGAGAAGCCATAAAATGCCACTCTCAAGGGAGAACACAGGAAGTGTTTGAGAGACAGAGGGAGGTACCACTGTCACATGACCACAGTAGGCTGCTATGACTGTTTTATTTTTTATTAGTTTTGTCATGTGTCTCTTGCTGCTCGTAATTTATACATTTTTTTAGTGTGTATATGGGGAATCAAACTCAGGACCTTGTACTTGCAAGGCAGGTGCTTATGCACTGAGCTCCTGATCCTCTGGCCTAATAACTTACACATTAAACTTTGTCATCAGTATGCACATATAGGACAAAGCACATGATGCACAGGTTCTGACTGTGATTTGACGTGCACCCCATGGTAATGGGGACCACCCTGTGTCCCTGTGACTATAGGACTCATCATGATGGTTAATTTTGCATGTCAACTTATCTGATGGGGTGAAGGTGTTTCTGTAGCTGGAAAAAAACACAGTCTGCTGGAGAAGTTCAGCATCTGAAATAGACGCTGCCCAGAGCCCTTCCTGTGTGACTGTGGGTGAGCTGTCGTTCAGTGGTGGCTCCAAGAGAACAAAGATTTGGGGAGAGGGCGAACTCTTTTCTTCTTCTCCCTCCCCCTTCCTTCCTTCCTCCTCTTTCTTCCTCCTTTTCTTTAGCCCTGGGAATGGAACCAGGGGCACTGTGAGGCAGGGTCTCACTATATAGCTCAGGACGACCTTGAACTTGCTTTGGTAGCCCAGCCACACCAGCCCTCTGTAGTTTTTATTTGAAGGCAGCATCTCACTAATTTGTGTAGGCTGGGTGTGAATTTGTCCTGCCTCAGCCTCCGGAGCACCAGGTTTACAGACATGCACCATCACATCTGGCCTTCACCTCGGCTTTGATTAAATTTTTGCTTTTAAGAATTCTTTGTCAGAGGAGACCAGAGGCAAACCCTCCTTTAAACTTGTGAAGTTTCTTTGATAGCGGTAATGCTGGGGATCTGACTTGGGACTGGGAGGAAACAGAGCAATTACCTGGTCCCCTGCTGGAAGGGGCTGGGCCAGAGAGCAGGGCAGCTCCATGGAGCGCCCTTGCTGGGGAGCCTCTCTCTGGGGATCTGATTCAGTAACTGCTCCTGGTGACAGACATGGTATGAAAGTAATGGATGTCCCTGGGGAGAGAAAGCGGCTCTCTGGGCGTCAGGGGGGCTGAGGACACACGGTTCCCCTCTCATAGCCTCAGCTTCAAGACCAGGGAGGTTGACTGCTTCCACAGCCTGGGGCTCCCGGCCTCCTGGGTATCCTATGCTGAGACACTTTCTAACCAGCACAGGGAGAAAGTTGTCAGGGAAGGTTGTGTTGCATGAAGGCTTTTCTCAGAGACCAGTCTCTGGAAAGGACACTTGAACACCAGAAATCAGGTGGGGAACCTGCAAGTTAACATGAATCTTGAGTTTCAATATATTTTTTCTACTAAAGAATCAAATTTTTGATCTTAAGTTTTCACTTTTCCCTTCCATAGCAAAGTGACAACATCATGGAACTTCGGTCATGAGCTAAATTATTTTGAATCTCTGAGGTGGTAGAAAATCACAGACTTGCTAGGTTGGGATTGCACGCCTGGCCACTGGCCAGGTGAGACCCCAGCAAAATCATTTGGCCCTTTCAAGGCCACTTCTGGGTAAAGGCCCAGGTTGCAGGGTCCAGCCCAAGTTAGGGGCTCGTTGACATTGCTGGAATGAATTGTTGTCATACCTTTTACCCATGAGCCTCCAGCCACAAATGCAAAGATCTAAAAACACTGTGAAACTGCATTTTTTTTCTTATACCTGGTACAAACAGGTATAGCAGCTGCACATGACACAAGACCCACTCTGTGGGTCTTTTTTTATTCATACTGGTTGGTGTGAGTATTCATATATCTTTCCCTGGGAATGCTGACATAATGATACAGAGCTGTTTCCACAGGTCTTGAAGAGAGTTATCAGGTCTATAGCATATGCAGTGTATGCTTTTCCTGTAGTCTGGGAAGGTCCGAACTCTGATGTACATCTGAATTTCAAATGACAGAAACTAAATTCAGATTCATTCAACAAAGATAGGGGCTGGCAAGATAGCTTAGTGGACTAAAGCGCCTGCTTCGGCAACCTCAGGTGAGTGCAGGGACCACTGTTCAATCCCCGGCACCACATGCCACGCCAACTCTGCCCCCAGGGCAGACTGAGCAGGCCAGAGTCTGGGCACAGTGGAGTACACCTATCATCCCAGCGCTGGGGAGGCTGGAAGCAGGAGGGTCAGCACAAGTCTGAGCTGTGTAGTGAGACCCTGCAACAACCAAATACATGAAAGAAAGAAGAAAGAAAGAAAGAAAGAAAGAAAGAAAGAAAGAAAGAAAGAAAGAAAGAAAGAAAGAAAGAAAGAAAGAAAGAAAGAAAGATCGTACAAGCACCCGCTTAGGCAAGCATAAGGACTTTGGTTCAAGCCCTGACGTCACATGCTGCACTGGCTCTACCCTTGGGGCGCACTGAGCAGGCCACCAAGACCAGGCATGGTGGTGCATGCCTATAATCCCAGGGTTGGGGAGACTGAAAAAAGGAGGATCACTACAAATCCAAGCTGCATGGTGAGATTCTGTACCAAATACATAAAATTAAAAATAAAAAGAAAGAAACACAATAAAAAGTATCATTTCAGTTGGGTGTGTCGGTTCATGCCTGTAATCCCAGCTCTCGGGAGGTTGAGGGAGGAGGATCGCAGTGAGTTTGCCAGGCTGGGTTCCTTAGTGCGTTTTCCTTGCCTGGTATCATAGACCAAACTTCAGTAAAGATTCTGATTGCCCTTCTTCACTGCTTTCTTGCTTTTTGTTTTGAAGCAGTGTCTCACTGTGTAGTTCAGGCTGGCCTTGAACTCACTATGCAGTCCAGGCTGGCTTTGAACTCATGGTCATCCTTCTGCCTCAACCTCCTGAGTGCAGAGATTACAGGCGTTCTTTCTCAAGGCTGTGTCCACCTTGCTCCAGTCTCCATGGAGGGGACAGGACACTGCAATGGGCACAGTTCTGGCCATAAACCTACTCTGACAGTCCCGCTTCATATGGGAGCTCAGGTAGACTGGACATCAGATGCCCTTTGAACCCATAACGAACAGTTCTGAGCCATCTTGGTCCTTCCCTTGCCTCCTGGCTCCAGGGACACCACAGTCCAGCACAGAGGACACTGGAGGGCAGTGCCTTGCATTCCCCTCTGCTTGTGACACTTTCCATAAGTTTGCAGGATTTCTCCCCTTGCATCTCCAATCAGATGCAGAGCCCAAAGCCTCCTTGAGACCAGCATCTCCTTTTCTTTTCTTTCTTTTTTTTTTTTTTTTTTTTTTTGTCTTTTTGAGACAGGGTCTCACTATGTAGTTCAGGCTGGCCTTAAGCTCACATTGTAGGTCAAGGTGGTCTCGAACTCATGATAATCCTCCTGCCTCAGCCTCCGGAGTGCTAGGATTACAAGCATGCGCCACCACGCCCAGCCATGCATCTCCTTTTCTATGTCTGCTGCTGGTGTGGTCTTCTGACTGCTTTTCTTGCATACCAGTGCCTTTGTGACTTCTAGCAGAGAGCGCTGCTTGCTGGTTTGTTTTCTTTTAATCTGTTATTTATTTGGTACAGGGTCTCTCTACACAGCTCAGACCCATAGTGACCTTCCTGTCTCAGCCTCCCCAGTGATAGGATTCCAAGCGTGGGCTACCACACCAGGTTTCAGTGGCCAGTACAGTGTGCCTGGAGTTCTGGGACTGTGATTGCATGTGGTACCAGGGATCGAACCCAGGTCCTTGCCCTTGCCAGGCAGGTGCTTAGACTGCTGAGCTGTCTCCCTAGCTGGAGCTTGCAGGTTGTCAGGAACACATTTGCAGCTTCCCTAGGGTGCTCTCCAAGTTCCCACCCATTCCCAGCATGCTTTCCCTCACAGCATCAGTGTCACTCCAGAATTACATTGTCAGGATGCCTTTATTTGTTTAGAAACCTTCTGCCTTGCCAGACTGCCACAGGTCAAAGGCACTATCCCCTCACTGCCAGATACACAGCAGGCGTCAGTGATTATTTGCTTTTATCAATGATTATTATTATTACTATTATTATTATTTTTTTGGCAGAACTGGGGATTGAATTCAGGCCCTTGCGCTTGCCAGGGAAGTACTTATTCAACTGAGCCATCTCTCCAGCCCTCTCAATGACTACTTTTAAAAGAAAGAAAAAAAAAATGAATGCATGGGTAAATGGTAGAACTGGAATTCAGACCTCAGCCTTCCTGCCAGGGCCTCCAGCTCCAAACCATTGCTCATCTTCAGGGTCTTCTGTTTTTATTTTTTATTGGCTTATGTTTGCAGTGCATAGCAGTCACACTGCTGGGCAGATAGCAGCCTAAGAGCCTGCCTGGCAAGTGCAAGGTCCTGAGTTCGATCCCTGGTACCAAAAAAAAAAAAAGAACAACAAAAAAACCCTAACATAAAACAAATAACAAATGAAACCCAGAAACAGAAGGGCCACACTCCTATGGGGAGTTGGCAGTGGACACAGAGTACCTCACCCCATGTCATCTCCTGGTCCTTTACCATTTGCAAAAGATCTGTCTCTCCAGTTTCTACTACCTGTCTTTTATTTTTCTCTTTAATTTATTTAAACTTTGTTATTTTATATGAGCAGCCAGAGGACACTGAAGCTTGTTTCTAAGGGTGCATTGCTTTCCAATAGATGACTCAAGTTTGTCCTTCTTCGTGGCGAAGTGGTGCTCCACCAGGCCCACCTTCACCTCCAGTATCTTCAGCTGATCACAGCATAGTTCCCAAGCACAAAATCCCTTGGGAGGGGCTGGCCTGTGACACTCCCATCTGGCACCAGCCCAGTTGGAGGAGGTATCCCCTGGGTTGTGGCCCTGGCCGGCAGCGTCCTACTGTGCCTATTCCTAGCCTTTGTCTGACATTCTTGGAATTGAATCTGGGGCCTTCGTTCTTGTTCATACTGTCAGCCCTTTACAATTTTGTTTGTTTGGACACAGTCTTACTAAGTTGTCCAGCCTGGACTCAAACTTGTGACACGATCTTCCAGGCTCTTTTTTTTTTTTTTTGATTCTTTGTTTTTTGAGACAGAGTCTTGCTACGTAGGCCGAGTTGGCCTCAACTCCCATGATCCCCCTGCCTCATCCTCCTCCCAAGTGCTGGGATTACAGGCACATATCGCCACGCTGAGCAATGCCAGGGTTCTGACAGAGTGAGGGATGCCTGCCAGCCCTGCATTCTGCATGGGCTGGAACCCATGCCCCAGGCCTTGTTCTTGCCCCAGGATGGACAGGGCCTCTGCTGAGCCCCCATTATGACCATGGTGAGATAGTACAGCTGGGCTGAGCTGAGGAGGCAGAGGAAGGGGCAAGCTTCAACACCCTGCTGGTCACACCTACACTGGGCCCCAGCAAGGGCTCCTCTGAGGAGCCCGTGGTACAAAGACCGCCCCGGTGACAGAACATGTGCCTGTTTGCTTAGCCAGCCACCTCAAAGCACACCCATCTCTCACTTGGGTAGCAGAGGGCAGCAGTGGCCTCAACCCGGTCACCTGGTAGCTGGCAGGGAGGAGTGGCCCGAGCAGGGACAGAGTGGAGAAAGGAGGAGTCCCGAGGGCTCCCCAGCTAGGGGCAGGAGGCTGCCTGGGGGGACAGGAAGCCCTCGTGTGCCAGGCGTCAGCGCGCAGGACGTGGGGCAAGCCCGGCTCACCACATCCCCTTGGCGCACTGCAGCAAGAAAGGCGCCAGCTCTCAACACCACCCTTGTTCTCTGTCAATGGCTCCCATTGTGAGCACAAATTCCCAGCTCTGAGGGTTGATTCTGTGGCCTGGCCAAAGTTGGAACCTGGGGACCCAGGCTGCTCCTCCCCTCCCATGGGGTAAAGAGCAGCCCCCAAATCTGAACCACAGGAGGCTTCCTCCTGTGCCCACTGGGGCAGAGCTGCAGCATAGCCACAAAACCACGGCAGTGGCTTGGCCGTGTTCCCGGGGGCCATGTGGCCTTCCAGGTCTCTGCCATCACCCGAACCCCACTTCATAGGTCCCCTCAAGTCAGGATAGGGTCTGGCAAGCTGCTCCCTGTGCCCACCACTTGCTTTTGATAAAGTTTTATCAAAACACAGCTGGATCCACTCGTTTGGAACAGGTTGCTTCTGACTGCTTTCTGTGTGCTGTGCAGGGGAGTGGTGACGCGGAGACAGAAGCAGTGGCACCCACAGGTCTCATGTTTCCCCATCTGGCCCTGTAAGGAAAAATTTTGCCCTCTCATGATCTAGGGCCGTAATGGTGAACCTTTTAGAACTTTCGAAGTTGCAAACAACCGCTGTGGCACGTGTGCTGTAGGTTTCCACCACTGTCCTCAAGAGACTTACAGAATTGAACACTAGGCCTTTCTGTGCACCCCCACCCCTACCCTGGGGACAGATCCCAAGCCTCAGGCATGCCAGGCAAGCGCATCACCACTGAGCCACATCCCAGCTGTTGTATTTCATGTTGACACACTATCTCACTAAATTGCCCATGCCAGCCTTGAACTTATTTTGGTGGGGGGGTTCTTTTTTGATTTTTGCTTTGTGAGAGAAGGTCTTGCTATACAGTTCATGCAGGCCTTAAATTGACTATGCAGTCCAGGTTGATCTTGAATTGCAGCAATTCTCCTGCCTCAGCCTCTTTAGTGCTGGGATTACAGGCCACCCTACCTTGACCTTGAACATCTGACCTTCCTGCCTCAGTTTCCCAAGAAGCTGGGGTTACAGGTAGGATTACATCTCTACTCTTTCTACTATTATTTAAAAATATATATATATTTTTCAGTACTGAGGATTGAACCCAAAGCCTTTGCACTCAGCTGCATCTCCAGCCCCTTTTATTTTTTTAGACAAGGTCTTGCTAAGTCACTAAGTTGCCCAGGCTGGGTTCCAACTTTCAACCCTCCTGCCTCAGCTTCTCAGGGTGTGTGCCGCCATGCCTGGTTGCCCATTCTTTAGCTTGATTGACAGATTCATTCATGTGACACATGTCCTTTATGTGTCTGCTGTGCCTCCACCTCTGAGCCATACGCTGCGGACACTGCAATGGCTGAGGCAGGCACGTGCCTGCCCTCGAGGGAGGTGGAGGAGCCAGCCACTGTACAAGCAGCTCAAACATTCCTTGTCACGGTTGGGTTGATGGTGACAAAGAGAGGGGGATGTGCTCTGTCAGCCTGGCCCAGGAGGCAGGACCAGCTGCCAGCGGAGCAACGAGCGAGCTGAGCCCTGGAGGGTGAGTGGGGTCTCCCAGGTCCACAGGCAGTGAGGGGTGTGGGGACTCCCAACAGGGCCCAGCTGGGCAGGGCAGGAGAGGCCTGGCTCCCATGGGGACAGAGCGAGCACTTGGGGGGCCCCACAGGGGAGTCCCTAGGATGGAGCATGTCTCACAGCCATGCCGCACACATGAGCGGTGGGCAGAGCAGAGCAAGTCCCAGGAGCCCGTGAAGCCTCTGGAAGGGCAGCACCTGCCATCTCCATCCCATTCATCTGTGAGAAGCTCCTGAGGTGGTGTGGGGGGGAGGTGGGACTTTCGGGGCCAGGCTGCTGTGTGCTGGGGCAGGAGCAGGGTGGAGGCAGAGAGTAGAGCACTGCGTGCAGAACCACCAGTGCTGGCTGGTGGGAGACAGCGCCAACAATGCCGGTGTGGCCCAAGGCCTCTCTAGGGTGAGGGGCTAGGGTGCAACCGGTGGCTCAAGCTGAGCTGTAAGCCAAATCCAGCCGCCTCTTCCCATCTACTCTGCTCCTAAGAGAGTAGAGGAGAGTGGAAAAGGGAACGTGTGGGAAGGGCTGCTTTTTACACCTGGGGACACAGAGAGGAGAATGAGGGGACCCCCCTGCGCAGGGGCTTATGGGAGGAGCTCAGATGGGAAGGGACTTTAAGGCCACCAGAGTTAGTCCTCTGGGGAGAATTTCAGTCTTGCACAGGACAGAGAAAGGGTTTCATGGTTATCTCAAGTGTCATGACCCCTGTGGGCATCTGGGTCACAACAAACGCTGACCCTCCAATGGCCAAGCTTCCAGTCTGTATGCAGAGATGGGAGCTGGAGGTGTGAGCTGGTGCTGAAAACACTCACCAGCTGGAGCAGAAGCTCAGCTGTTCATTCATTCATTCATTCATCCATTCATTCATGTGGTGGGCAGGCCTAATGTGGTTGCATGTGTCCAGAAATCTGATTTAAAGGAAACAGGATGTAGGGGAAGGCACTAAGTAACAGAACAGTAACCTAGGGGCAAATCATCTCCGGCTTCAGGGCACGTTGGATCCAGGCTATAATAGATCAGAAAGGACCAGCCTTCTCTCCCCTTCTTGGGCCTCTTTTTTCAGTGTAAGGAGAGGCTGCTGCCAGCTCCACACTAGCAGGGGTCCCCAATTTCAGCACAGGGAGCACTGGGTGCTCCCCAGGTGTCTGAACATACCTGCGGGCAACCTTGGCACTGACTGGGTGGACTCAGCCCCCTGACCCAGGCAGCTGAGGCAGTCTGGGTCCAGCTGTGTCACTGTGAGCTGAGCAGAAGTTAGGGACAGTGAAGAGGGGCCAACAAATCAAGGAGAGCAAGGGACAGAGAGAAAGCCAGGTGGATGCTCAGAAGGAACGTGAGACGCCAGCCTAACCTTTGTGGCACCTGGGCTGGGGTTTTGGGTACATGCAGCTTCTGCATTTTATCGGGACCCTGCCTCAATGGCCCTTTCTGTCCTGTCTCCAGGAGGCTGGAGACCAAGCCTCCTCTTTGTGCCCCTGCCTGGGATGAGGCCAGCCGGAGGAGGAGAGAATTAATTGCCCATTGTCTCTGTGACACTTCCTGGGAGCCACAAAGGGCCTTTCACAGAGCAGGGGAGCCAAGTGCATGCTGGACAGCTTGGAAGTCACAGACTTTGCTCGTGTGGTGCCAGATGGAAAGCACCCAGCAGGTCATGTTCAGAGCTGTCGCTGACATAGGCTAGAAGAAAGCCCATATATGGAAAGCATCTCAGGTACTTGTTTTTGAATGAAGGACCTGAGCAGGAGGATACTGAAAATGCAAGGAAGTTTCTGGAAAACCAGAGAACAGGCATAAGGAGAGGCAGTTCTGCAGAGGAAGAGAACAGAGGAGAACTAGGGGACTGGAAAGGCCCAGAGCAGAGAGGGAGAAACGGCAGGAAGGAGATGAGGACCCGGTCAGGGGTGGTGTGGAGGCTGGGAGTGGGCTGGGCCTTCTGAGCGCCTGCCTGCTGAGGGGCTGAGGTAGGCAAGAGCCAGCTGCAAGAATCTCCCGGGCTGTGGCAAAACACAACTTTACTTGTCTTCTTCTGGAGCACAGAAGCCAGACCCAAGGACCGCCTCACTCCAGAGGCCCCTGTGGAGAATCCTTCCCACCTCATCCAGCTTCTGAGGCCTCTTCAAATTGTCAGCCTTCTCTTTTTTATGGTCTCTATGTCTTCTTTTTTTTTTTTTTTTTTTTTTTTTGAGGAACTGGGGATCCCTTAGGCAAGCGCTTACTCTGCTGAGCTATCTCCCCAGCCCTCTGTCGTCTTTTTGAGACAAGGTCTTGCTATACAGTTCAGGCTGGTCCTGAGCTCACTTTGTAGCCCAGGCTGGTCTCAAACTTGCAAGGATCCTCCTGTCTCAGCCTCATGCAGCTTCTGAGGCCTCTTTGAATCATTAGCCTTATTCCAGTCATGCACCACCGCTCCCGACGCTATGCATTTTGTATCAGGACATTGGTCACTTATGTTAAGGATCGCTGGAACCCAGTCAACCTCACCCATAAACGTGGTTTCCAGATGAGATCACGTCCTGAGGTTCTGGGGCCACAAATTGTCACTTCATGGCAGTGGCTGGATGTGCGTTTCCCGAGACAGCAAGAACTCCAGCAACAGAAGGAGGTCTGGGCCAGGGTGGAGGCATGGAGGAAGTGTGCAGAATTGGGCAAAGCTCCAGTGGTGAAGTCAGCTGCCTGGTGGGTGCAGGGTGGGCAACGGAATGGCAGGGTTAGGTACAGCGGGCCTGTGGGCTGTCACCAGCAAGCACCATCAGTCTGGTCCCTGTCTGGTGTAGGGTAGGGTGGAAACCGTGTGCACAGGAACAAGGAAAGGAAAGCAAGTCTCCAGTCTGCCCTGCTCAGGCAGCAGCTCCACCCAGCTGCAGGGGCTGCCTGCGTCTTCTCAGTGTGGGGGCCCCGCCCAGGAGCTGCGCACCGGGCGGCCGGTGAAGGGTAACTGACTCTCCCTATGAGCTCACTTCCCAATTAGGCTCCACTCTTTGCGCTCAGCCCAGCCCAGGAATAGGGAAATTGCCCGCTGTGGGGGAATGTAGCATTCGGTGGCCCTGGGACCATGGTGGGGACGCGCACTTGCTGCCTGGGAACACTGCTGACCCTGAGGCAGGTGGGTGTGGAGGGTCAGGGCCCATGGCCAATGTGGTCAGGGCCTGGTTCTTTCTCCATGGAGCTCCCTTGAAACGCCTGGCCCTGGGCCAATGAAAGAAGCCAGGCTGTCTGGGTGGGGGGAGAGCTGGGTGCTTCTTTGGACCGCTGTGAAACATGCGCGTGAAGTACATGGCTTGAACAACAGAATGAATTGTCTTGTGGTGCTGGAGGCCACAAGTCCAGAGGCTGTGTCCCTGGGTGGGATCCTCAGCTTCTGGTCCCTTGATGTTGGACACACCCAGGACCACTGCGGCTCTCCCCTGTCTCCCTCTCACTGGTTGTGTGCGATTGCACTTGGGTTCCCTGTGACTCCCCCCTTCCTAGATGCTACTCACATCGGCAAAGATGTCCTCCAGTACAGAGCACCACCATATTTACATTTCATCTATCATGTTTCTATCTCTCCTTCTCTTTCACCTGTCTATGTGTGTATGTATGTATCTGTCTGTCTGTCATGACATGCTCTTGATGAACCGCTGGCCTTGAACTTGCAGTCCTCCTGCCTTGTCTCCCCAGCACCAGGGATTACAAGTGTGCATCATCATGTAGGGGAACACTTTGCTTTTTAATAAAGAACAAAAGCCCTCCCCTTCAGGGGTCGCAGGGTCGCTTGAATGGAGATGCGCTTCTCAGGGTCCTGCCCAGCCTCATGGGGCACGGGCCTGACTTCAGCCGTGGGATGTGAGCAGGGCTGCGTGGCCGCCAGGCTGCCTTTCTTCTCTCCCACGATGGCTGGAAGTTGGATGTGCTGAGTGGGAATGGGCCAGGGATGGAGGCCATGGGACATAGCTTCTCAGCAAGATTAAAGACAAGTAGACTGTAGAGTTTCTCACTATGTGGTGCAGGCTAGCCCTGAGCTCACTTTGTAGCCCAGGCTAGTCTCAGATTCACAATGATCCTCCTGCTTCAGCCTCCCAAATGCTGGGATTACAGGCAGTGCCACCACACCTGGGGATGATGAAATACTGAGAAAGAACCTGGCACAAACAGGATCCAGGAGCCTCCCCTG